>BMAU01006656.1:0-17469 GCA_019973935.1 Trichonephila clavipes
AAAAGCTTGATGAACTGTCGAAATGTCAGTAAAATGTAGTTTGTGTTTTGTCAAACTATATTGGCAAGTAATATGTTGAGGTGAAAACAAAAATGAGAACATATATTTTCTCTATTTTATGCAGATATTATCATCAAAGCCTAAGCCATTTAAAGTTATTTTTTAAAAAGAATATAAGCTCCGCTAAGGTTTTGTACTGTCATTGAAAGAGATGTGAATCACTCCACTTTATTTTATTTCAAAAGAGATGTGAATTGTGTCATTTAGCTAGTTCTTCAGATTATAAACTAATTTCTCAGTGAAAACAAATTAATTTTTCTGTGACCATTCATATAATTCATGGTGAAAACAGCTTCAATTTCCTTCAATTATTTCTGTCTTTATCTAAATATCTTTTTACATATATTTATTATTCACACAATCCAAGGAAAATATTACTTTTTTTAGTATATGACAATTAAGGTAAATTCTGCTTTTAAAATATTTTCTGGTTGCTTGGTACAATGTGTTCGGTAATTCTATTTATCGAATAAGGCTTTAGAAATATTTATTAATAAACCAAAATACCTTTTACATACCTAGCTTCAGATAGAGATCTTGGATTCCCAAAAGGAGTTAATAAATATTTTTCACGTGCATAGCCGTATCTCCTAGCAAATGAAAATCTTTATATAATGCATTTGTTTTTAATGAAAGACAGGCTGCACTGTTGTTGAAAACACAGTGCTGTAATGAGCACTTCCTGGCCATCTTGCAACAACGTTCCTGATCACAAGATCAGAATCCACAATTGTTTGGACATTCAGTGCAAAGTAGTTCTTTCGACAGCGAAACCTTTCTGCATCTTCACCACCTGGAGACACGATACGTACAAAGGTGCCATCCAAAGCTCCAATAACTTTTGGAAATCCAGCGATACTGAAGAATTTCCTTGACACCTGAATAAAAAAATTTGGGCAATTTGAATGGCCAACTAGTTTTGATTTTTATGATTTTAAACGCGTAAAATTACAGAATATATAATACATAGAATGAAGTAACTGTTTATGCTTTTAACAAATAAAGATCAGAACATCCAAGATAGAATATAAGCATTAAATAAATAACAAATGTGGAACACGTATCATCAAATCATTATTTGTGTATAAGTAATCATATATTACATCAGATAATGCTGCCTTATAATTATTAATTATGAGAAATTTAGAAACCAAACTTAGCATCATATGTACATCAAGGAAATGTCTCTAGATAGAGCTACAAAAAAAAGTATACAAGCACACATGTCTGGGACACTTAATTAAAATTAGGAAAAAACATCCTACACATTTAAATCTCGTTCAGTCAATGTATTCTTACTATTGGAATGTCAGCTACTAACAAATTCAAAATCTCATTTTGTAACAAGCTTATTTTATTGAAGAGCCAAAATAAAGATAAGTATGTATATTCTTTTATGAATAACAATTCATAACTTCAAAAAAAAATTTCTACAACTTTGAAACAATTAATGATAGGAAAAATAAATAATTATGAGATTTACATACCGTTTTGCACTCTTCTCTGTTGACTGGTAGGTGAATGAAATCAGGCAAGAGGGATGCTATGGCTTCACTGACTCTGTGCACTACTCGACATACAGTCGGCTGGCTGATATCGAACAAGTCAGCAATTGCTAATTTCATACATGAAACAGCGTAAAATCGCAGAGCAATCAGAACTTGCTCCAGTGGATTTAGGGCATTATTGCACGGGATTTTGCTCTGTAATTTTTCTTCAATTAGCAGAGTCAATTCTGCGACACTTTGTTTTGTCAGTCGGAATCTTCTCTGAAACTCGTAATCGTTCAATTCCTCGAACACATTACTCCTTTCAATTAATTAATTTTCTGACTTCTCTGATATTCTAAAAACTCTAATTCAGTAACAGTGGAAACTTTCTGAATCGTATTCATCGTAAAATAAAAATCTATCCAAACTCAAAAAACTTGCACGAAAACGTAAACACTCGAAAAATCGCTTATTGCGCATGTGCGGTTACAACTGACCCGGCTGTGGCACTGGGTCAGGATTTTTTAACTTGAACCGGTGAATAACGTTTTCGGCGAAACCCAGATTTCCTTCCTCTAACCGGCGGTCAGGTTAGCGGTGAATATGGGCGTTAGAGCCACGCTTTTTTTTGTCTATTTCCAAGTACGCAGACGGAGAATAAACGCTTCTTAGCGTTGGCGCTCCAAATATCAATTCATCCTAGAGCCCCTCACAGGAGTTTCGGCTCGTCGCATCGCCTGTGTCCGGCACAGTCTTGTACCACAAATAGTGCAACTATTCCTCTTATTCTAATGTCACTAAAACATCCACAAATTTTTCTTCCCCACCACAAGTAACTCTCCTTAACAAGTGTTTTTCACTTCCACAAGAAAAAAATAATCACACTTTAATGCAGTTCTGGGCTAAGGTAAAGCCGAATCAAAGCTCACCCAAAGTACTCAAAGATAGGAGGTGAAGTTTCCCTGCGGGAAACATGTACTCCGATAACATTTCCACGTATATTTACTTCTATGTACACCACACATTTAAATTCTCATTTTCCTACACCCAAAGTAAGTTTTCTTAATAACTCATTTAATTTTCTCAATATCAGCACATAATTTTTTAATTAAGCAGCAATGGGCTAAGTGAGAGCTGAACTCATGTAACTCATCCAGTTCATTATGATAGGAGACCTGCGGGAAGCAGGTACTCCAGTAATCCGTCAACTTATATTTACTTCTATCAACATTCAACATTCAAATGTTGAAGACTTGTCCTTGGCCAAAATTGTTTATGAAATTCTGAAAGTAATGTACCCCTTCCCTCTGCTGATAACAATAATAAATCGGAAAGACAAAGCTCTCCCTAAGTTACCTCCTCTAATGACAATAATACCTCAGATTTTCAGAATTTAATTGGGTTTTTTTAAAATTGTAACTAATATTTTTTTAAACAATTTTTTTCCAAAGTTAAAACTATTTCTCCTCTCTCAAAAGAAAAAACAAGGATTTTAAGCAACAAGCGCTTCCGATAATAGAAGCGGCCCTTGAATATAATTTATTTATCTCTATAATTCTATTACTTAATTTTTCCCTTTAATCCCAATGTCTCTATGATATTTCAGTAGTTGAAATCTTTCTATACCGACCAGGCAATTTTCTCACAAAGTCTAAAAGCTCACAACCAATAGCCTTCGCCCTTTTTTAACCGTCGGAACTCTGCCGTTCACCATTTAGACACAGAAATCTCAACACTCTTGTTAAAAACATAAATGAACACCTAGCGCACCTGGAGATTTGGTTCTCCGTGTGGAAGATAGCACTAAATTCGTCAAAAACCGAAGCGGTTTCTCCCTGAAATTACTCTGCAAAATCAAAGAATCCCATGGTCTCAGCACACCAAGTACCTTGGTGTCATTATTGATAAAAACCTCACTTTCAGACAACATATCACATATATAAGAGATAAATTTAAAGGTACAACGCGCAAATTATTCTCCCTAATCTGCAGAAAGTCTAAATTAAGTAGACATAACAAACTGCTTATCTACACTCTGATCTTAAAACCATTACTTACCTACGCCTCCCCGGTGTGGGGACATGCAGCAAAAACGAATATAAATTTACTAGAAACCTCACAAAATGTAATCATTAGAAAAATATGTAACGCTCATTGGTACATGAGAAACAAAGACCTAAGAACAGCTTGTAATTTTCCTACTTTAAGACAAACAATCAGAAAATTAGCTATTAACTTTTTTAAGAACATAGATGACTCTGATAACGCATCTATAAATAGTATTACCCCATATTTTTCTCACTTTTCTGTAAAGCGACCAAGAGATATCTTGGTCAATCCTGATTTCGCTTAACTCTTTATTTATTTTTAAATTCAGTTGTTTTATTAATTTTCTTTTTAAATCTTTTTTCCTGGCCTGCGGTCCAACATTGTTGAACTACAGGCACTCTCTGATTGGAAACGAAAATTAGATTGCACGGGTGCCAGCGAAATGAATCGCTTATACCCAAATTCGCGGAAAATATCAAGGAAGATAAATATCTGAATACACTCCCCCGCAGGGGGAGGATGGAGGAAGAAGCGGCCTAACGAAAACGAAACAAAAGTACGTCACGAGGGCAGGAATGGAGGAGCGCACAAGTAAGGGGGGGGGGGGCTTAACAGCCCCAAAAACGCGTTCGAGGAGCACCAAAAACGCAGTCGGAATGGAGAATGCTGCGGGAATTTTTTTTTTTTTTTTGCAGCTGGGATGAAAAAAAGGATGGAGAATGCAAGGCAAAACTTGCAGCCGGAACAGTTGTTGAAATCGAAGCAGGAGTCAGCTTATTCACTGATCCCATTTCTGATGTAGTCAAATGCATATGAATGTTGTTTAAGTGTAGCAATTAAGTATTTTTGTTGTAATTACGGCGGCTTTAAGGGCAGATTCCATTTTGTCGTTTTGTAAGCAAAATTTATTTTAGAGTGAGGATACGTGAATAGTGTTTGTGCTTTAATTACTGGGTTGTCGTGATTTTGAATAGAAGTAAAAACATTTCTAGAAGTTCTAGTGATGTAATTAACTATCGGCTCCATGTGTAAGTCGTGATGTATGACACTATTTCTAACGTACCAAGGTGCGTTAGCAATAATTCTAAAAATTTTATTTTGGATTATCTGAATGCGTTTTGTGGGGGTCGGGGCCGCGGCCCCCCATCTCTGATTGGCTACCCCCATCTAAGTACTTATACTTGATTAGCCGAACTTCTCTCTTGCTCGGCCAATCAGATAGCTTCCTCTTTAAAGCTAGACTAAAATAGACTGCCAAGATCTTTTTCCCGCGCTCTCTGATCGACAGTTTTTGCTGCACTCGGATTGGCTAGGATAACTCCGCACACTTTTTAGCATTTCTCATTGATTTTTCTAAGTTTTTAAAGTCAAATTATTAATATTTTTTGAAATCTCACATCCAAGTAACTAATATTTTCATAAACTACAGAACTTTTATTACTATAAACTGATTTTTTCCTAACACTGGGCAATTGGTAGAATTCATTAAAGGCATCTCAAATTACCTGATAGGAGGTTAGAGGCCGACAGGCCTAGGCACTCCAACCAGTTCGTCAACGATCGTTCACCATTGGCTCCTGCTCTCTGTGGTCACTCCATCTCAAGCCCCATACCAAGAACACATCGCAAAGCCCCCGCAGTTCAAGATATAGAGTGGAGGAGTCTGACAAGACACCAGTCTCCAAAGATGTCGAGAAGATGTTATCAAAGTCCTTAACTTTTATCTTTCATGAAGTACCACGCCCAGTGGTATAATTGCAATAATATAATATAATTGAATGATTGTAATAATTGATACAATTGAATTGAATAATAATTGTAATAAATAAATAATTGTATATAATTGAATTGATTATTTTAAGTGACTTATATCACTTTCAAAAAAATGACTCATATATCTTTAGTTTCATAAGTTCATTTTTCTATCTGTTTATAAAATACAAACTTCTATTTTGTTTATAAAGAATTAATCGTCCTTTCTCCAAAATTACTATTTTAAATTAGTTTGTAATAACTATTCACATTACTTGTAAATGCCGTTTATGTACGATAGCTTAAGAGATTTACAGAAGCATATAATAGAATTTTGGGATTAAAAAAAAATTTGAAAAATGTATCAACATTAAAACTTATTATCTTTGATAAAATGTATATCTTATCTGGAAAAAAAATCTCGATGGATGTTTCAAAAAATATGTAACTGAGATTATATGCAAAGTTTATATATTCAGTTCAAAAAGTTTAAATTTTAAGAAAAAAATTTATTTGTTATAATAATTTAAAACAAAACAATTTAAAATGTCAAAAAAAAAAAAAAAAAAGATTGTTGCACGACATATCAAAATAGTACGCATGAACGATAGCAAAGACGCAAAGTGAATGGCGTTGATTTGGAGCTAAAGGTTTCGGAAGAATGTAATCTTGAAAACCGGATTTTAGCCAACTGTAATTCTATCAAGTTGCTGTTTTTCAACTGTATTCGTTCACAAGTATTAAAGAATAAATGCTTTTAATATAAGATTAACTTATATCTTTAAACCTATAATTTCTGTAATACATGATATTTTTTTAACAATTTTCTGTGCATTTAGTTTAATTTAAATTCCCAAAACAAGTTGGAACTATTTTTTCAATCGGATTGTTATATTCACTACCCTTCCCACCGCTGCCAACTTGAGGTGGAACGGAGTATAGAGCCGGGGTGGGCATTAATCTTGATCACGATTGACAGGTGGACCGCCAAGACATTTTGGGGTAACAACCTTCACGTATATAAGAACTAAAACTTGCATACTAAAAGATATATATTTGTGGTACATCGACGCCAGCTAGACTGGAGTATGTGCTATTCATAATGCATGTGACTATCTGTAGACAATGGGGTCTTAAACCTATGGCCCACTGAAAGCATTTTAGTGTCCATTCATTTGAATTGGATGCAATTCTAAAAATAATAGCTTTGTCAGTTTTTGTCGTAAGAAACTTCATTTATTCTATATTCTTGATATTTAAAACCTTTCACTGATGTGTTTGATATCCATTTCAGATAAATTTTTCTGAAAATGACGAATTTCTTCAAAAATTTCACTGTATCTTAAATATAAAAATAAAATCTAAATATGGATAAAATCTCAGAAATTTTCGGAATATGGTGGACTTTTATCTTTAACATGCTTGCCAGACATTTTAATTCGACCTACGTTTAACTTTTTTGAAACTTTTTCAACTCCTGCTATTAACTCACACTCTCTTTATTTTTATTTATTTATTTGTTTCTTTATTTGTTTATCTTGGTGGAATTTTCAATCGTTAATAAAATACATTTTAAAGAGCTCAATTGCGCTGAAATTTAATATACATGATTATTTTGGACGACAAAATACAATAATTTTATTATAATTAATAAAAATTGATTGATTAAAACTAATTATTTAAAGAATTACAAATATATCCACGTTGGTGACATTGTGACCATTTTGGCGATTTATTTGTCTCAAAACTTGAAAAGGTTTTTTTCTCACGTTTTAAAGCATTCATTCGAACTGAAATTTTATATACACGGTTGTTTTGAATAACAATACGATACTTTAATGATAATTAATAAAAATTAATTACCACTTAATGTTGTGATTCTGTCACATGTATATACATATTTATATTATTTGTAACTATTTAGTGAAAAGTAGCTAAAATAAAATTTTCTTTGTTGATCTTAGTAGGAATTGACTTAGAAAATTTTTCTTCATATTGTGTGTTTTTTACATAATTTTCCCGACTCCAATATTTTTTGGCTGTAGTGTGACCCTCGGATCACTGATAATTTATTGATGAGGTACACTTATTATTCTAAATGCATTAATTTGGCCCTCGTGCGTGAAAAGTTGAAAACCCCTTAGTGTTGCCTAGGTGTGTCCAACACACGGCCCGCCAGTATGTAAGATGCGGCCCACCGACTCTGTTTTAAAAAGTTTTAAGTATCAGGTTTTTAACGTTTTTTCGCTTTAAATTTATTTGAGTGGAAATTTATATATATATATGTTTATATAATCCAAAACATAAAAATACACAGATAGTTAGATTGTAGATTTATATATATAAAGGGTGTCTTTTTTAGAGGTATAGAACTTTAAATTGCAATAAAACAACGATGCATTATTTGATTGACATGAATTTTTTTTATTCCAAAGATAATCTTATGGCATTACATTTTAAATATGATCAAGCAAGGCGTAGATTCGTCGAATGGGCCCAAAACGAGATTGCCCTTATTCCCAATTTTCATAAGCGAATTTTGTTTAGCGATGAAGCGCACTTCTGGTAGAATGGCTACGTCAACAAACAAAACTGCCGCATTTGGAGTGAAGCTAATCCACAAGTGTATGTCGAGACACTGTTACATTCAGAAAAACTGACTGTTTGGTGCGCTTTAGGGTCTGGTGGAATCCTTCTTCAAAAACGATGAAGGCCACAACGTTACAGTCAATGGTGATCGGTATAGAGCCATGATTACTAACTTTTTCATTCCTGAATTGAACAATCAAGATGTCCAGGAGCTGTGGTTCCAACAAGACGGCGCAACATGTCACACAGCTCGTGCCACAATCGATTTATTGAAAGACACGTTTGGTGACCGCCTAATTTCACGTTTTGGACCTGTGAATTGGCCTCCAAGATCTTGTGATTTAACACCGCTAGACTATTTTCTGTGGGGCTATGTAAAGTCATTGGTCTATGCGGATAAGCCACAAACGCTTGACCATTTGGAAGACAACATTCGCCGTGTTATTGTCGATATACGGCCACAAATGTTGGAAAAAGTCATCGAAAATTGGACGTCCAGATTGGACTACATCCGAGCCAGCCGTGGCAGTCCTATGCCACAAAACATATTTAAAATGTAATGCCACAAGATTATCTTTCGAATAAAAAAAATTCATGTCAATCGAATAATGCATCGTTGTTTTATTGCAATTTAAAGTTCAGTACCTCTAAAAAAGACACCCTTTTTATATATAAATCTACAATGTATTTGCCTGTTACCTGTTCTTGTTTTAAAATAAATCCTTTTTGATAATAGAAATGTCCTTTAGATTAAAATAGATTGATATTTTATCAAACAGTTACGTTTCATTTTACTATAGTAAAATACTTTTTTAATAAATTCCGAATTGCATTATGGATGGTACATGATTCTCCGTTTGTGCGACTTTCATTTCTCCTCCTCCTTTTCTGTTTGGAGTGCCCAAAAAGCAAGAGGCGGCCAGAGGTTTTTTTGAAGTAAAAAAGTATATATTCAGGACGGTTAAGATAAAGGGTAATGTACACTTAATCGTTGGCGAATGTGTGACAGCACAATCAAATTTCAACAAAAAGAAATAAAATATTTAAAGCTGTGTTGAGGTATTTATTAAGTGTACGAAGCCTTAAAAAATATTTATAACATTTTTGAAAAATTGATTATGTCATTCAATTAAGAACAAGTTGAACAGATATCATAAAACAAATTACAATTCCAATATATTAATTTTTATTAGTCGAAAATATTAAATTTTATTAGAAATTGCAAGTGTACGAACACTTTTGTGGTCCACTGTATATTCAAAATGTTTTCAGTGCTGGAATTTTAGCAAATTTAATGTGGATTGTTTTTCAAATGTAACTAATGTTAAATTTTGGAATATGTACAGTGGGCCACAAAAGTGTTCATACTCTTGCACCTTTTTATAAAATTTAATGTTTTCGACTAATAAAAACTAATATATTGTAATTGTAATTTTTTTATGATATCTGCAACTTAATCTTAATGGAATGACATAATTAATTTCTAAAAAATAGGATAACCATTTTTTTAAAAAATTAATTATCAAAAAGTTACTGAAAAATTACGCCACAAAAGTCTTCGTAAACTTAACAAAAATCTCAACTTAGTTTTAAATATTGTATTTCTTTCTTAATTTAGTACTTAGTAGGATATCTTTTAGTGTCCACAACAACTTTTAAGCGTCTTGGTATAGATTTAATCAATTTTTCGTAATTTCTGCATCGATTTTCCTCCATGCTTCTGTGATTGGTTTTTACTTCATATTATGTGTTTATATGTCGTATTTTCTTCTTTTTTAAATCAAATTCTCCCCAAATTATTTCTACTGGGCTAAATAAAGTAATTGAGAGGTGTTTTCTGAATTTGGGAACAGTTATAGACACAAGTGGCGTACAATGAGAGCAGTTCACTTGGCGTCATTACCCTGTTAAAAGTTAAGTAGTCTCCAATATCCAAATCTCGGGCGGATAATTTAAAATTACTTTTTAAAATAGTTAAATGGAGCTCATGATTCATAATATCAACAAACAGTACCAAACAACCTAATTCTGTGGCCGATTTACACCCCCACGCAAGAACACTTCTACCTCAATGTTTTATTGATCCAACTAGATTCTTGGAATTTAGTTTCACAAAATTCAAAATTGACAGCTAATTGATTGGGATGGCAGAATATTCAACAATTTTTGTTCCGGTGGATCTATAATAGCTGGTAAATGAAAAAATAAGGAGTTTAATCCCATGATTTATGTGGAACAAGAACTCCTTCACTTATATGCTGAAGTATGAAAGTGAAAGGGTTTTGGCGAGGGGGTGTAAATATGCCTCAGAATTAAGTAATTTGGTATTTTTTTCATGGTATTATGAATCATGAGCTCTATTTAATTATTTTAAAGAGAAATTTTAAATTCTCCGCCCGAAATTTGGATATTGCAGACTTAATTTTTTAACAGGGTAATGACGCCAAGTGCATTTCTCTCATTGTACGCCACTCCTGTCTCTATAACTGTTCCCAAATTCTGAAAAAAACTCTCAATCCCTTTATTTAGCCCAGTAGAACATATTTGGGGAGAATTTGATTTTAAAAAAAGAAGGAAATATGACATATAAACACATAATGGGAAGTAAAAACTAATCACAGAAGCATTGAGGAAAATCGATGCAGAAATTACGAAAAACTGATTAAATCTATACCAAGACCCTTAAAAAATTTTGTGGACACTAAAAGATATCCTACTAAGTACTAAATAAAGAAAGAAATACATAATTTAAAGTTAAGTTGAGATTTTTGTTAAGTGTACGAAGACTTTTGTGGCGTAATTTTTAGTAGCTTTTTGATAATTTTTTTTTAAAAAAATAGTTACACTAGTTTTAAAAAATTAATTATGTCATTCCATTAAGAATAAGTTGCAGATATGATAAAAAAATTACAGTTACAATATATTAATTTTTATTATTCAAAAACATTAAATTTTACAGGAAATTGCAAGTGTAGGAACACTTTTGTGGCCCACTGTATATTCAAAATGTTTTCAGTGTTGGAATTTTAGCAAATTTAATGTGGCTTGTTTTTCAAATGTAACTAATGTTAAATTTGGGAGTATGTATATATGATCTGCAACATAAACAAGAAAGTAAATGAATGAAACTTCTTTAAAACATTCATTTAAAAAGCAATTGTTGTCTCATGCCTCAACACTAGAGAGACTGAAATATAATATAGTGTACCTCTATTGCCCCAAATCAGTCAAAATGACTGCATCAGGAAAGAATAACTAATGCGTAAAGAAATTTGCTTAAAATTAATTTTTTTATATTATTTACTCTCGTATAACAAGTTATTAGTAAATATTAACAATAAAAAATTTACTTCACTTGGGAAAAAAATGTATTCTAACAAAGTCTAAGAAATGGTGTCATTATATATACGTAATTCTTTTTATAATTGAAATTAAAAAGCAGTCAAAATGACTTCCTTGCTCAATCTAGTGTTAATTTTAAAATGTACATTTATTTCAGCTATTTAAACGGATAAAAAATGACAATAGAATTCTTTTCTTTTTTTTTCGTTGATATCATAAGTTGGACTACATAGAATCTATCCCGAAATTTTTTTCCCTATTCTTCTGTTGCAAAATTTACACAATGGCTTTATTTTTTTTATTTATCATTTATATACGATATTAAAAAGTCGCGAAACATTGCATTCAATTGGTTTCTTAATATCTACATTATTTATATGAAAATTTGGAAATGTTCTAGTGTGCTGAATTCATTTGTCTAAAATATAATATTTTAGACAATAATTAAAACGTAAATGTTTCGTTAAAATAAGAAGAAGCAGACGATTCTCGACTCTATTTTTAACTTCGATGAGGATTAAAAGCTGCGCATATTAATGTTAATTTCTTGGTTTCCATTGAAATTGGACGAATCAACGAGAGAGAGAGAGAGAGAGAGAGAGAGATAGTAAAAGACAAACAAATCTAATTTTCATGATTTCTTTTAATTATTTCTTTCGCTGTGTTTCAGGATTGATTTATTTAAACTGTGTATACTGTGTTATCATTCAAATTTGTTCATATTGAGTTTCTTGTCAATATTCGAATTAAGTAACAAAAATAAAGAAATCTATTGCAAACATTTTGAAAAAAAGAAAAACATGTGTTATATAGCTTATAAGAAAATGCAACCTTTTTAAGGCAGTTAGTTTTTTTTATGGATATACCGAAGTAATAGTTCGTTACTTCATTCAAAATAGTGAATGTGAATACCATTATAAACTTATCTTTTATTATTGTTTATATTATACAGCTGAACCACATTTCTATATACAATTCTAAGTTTCCCAAGTGTCGATATTGGATGAAAAAGAAATAGCGAGGCCAAGAGGGCAACTGCGAGAGTTACTGGAAGACATAACATTAATATTCTAAAAAAGAAAGTTGTCCGTTATACTGCTAAGAAATTGACTTGATTCTATTTATTATTTATAACAAAATTGTGCGGGAATGAGGACTCAAATGCCGAAGAGTCGGCGTACGAGCCCTGTCCTTATTAATTAGATACTTTAGTTGTGCGAATAAATTGAGGGAGAAAGAGAAAATTGTTTTGACATTATTTCAAAAGATATGAGCACATTGCAGTTGCCCCTATGCTTGCGTTGTATGAGCCATTATCCCTCGTTTTCCATTAGGTGCGACGTCACTAAACACTCACTCTTTCCGTTGTAAGAGCCATTGTTGCTACTCTACTCTGAAAAAAAAACTGCTTTCTCTCAGCGAATTTTTTTGCTACTTCTCCAACGAAAGATGCGAAAATATTTCCTTAGGAGTCGTTTTCGCTATCAGTTACATTCTCAGTTGATGTAGTATGTAAAACAGTATTTTTTTTTTTTATTAGTGTGATTTATTGAGAGAGGTATCTGTATATCACGAAGAATAAGGATTTTTTAGAAGAATATTTTATAAAAGCATGTTTTAAACCTAAAGAATGGAAAATAGTTTCCTCGAACTCAATTTATAAAGGGAATTAAAGTTAAAAGTACTATTCTCATAAAGCAATTATTAAGTCATTGCGAATTTACACAAATTAGACCGACTCGTCCATTTTTTTTTCTTTATTATTTTTATTTTAAGAAATTGTAAATTACAGGTATTTTAAAAAATGTTGATTTTTATTTTGAATAAGTATCATTTGTCGCCCTCAAATATTATGATACTATTTCGTAAAATTCAAACAAGTAATTCATTGTCATCTAATATATACTTTTCCTTTTTCTCGTGGTTTTTTTTGTTATTGTTTTTGTTGGAACCATCTCTAAGCTTTCAAATGAGCAAAAAAGTACCTTTATAAATGCTACATTGCTTGTATATTTGTTTATAAAGAATAAAAATCGATAAATTCTTCCCGGAATACATAACCATTCAACGAACACACAAATTTTGATTTCGTGTAAATTTCATTTTTATAATGACATGATCTTGTTCACTATAGTTTCCTACAGCACATAAAACTCTAGCAAAAAATGTCTCTCATTGCATATCGATATATCGTATATTTTTCTCCCCGATAAAATGAGGGGTCGGAACCCAATTTAGCAGCTCAAGCATTAAATTTTTATTTTCCATGGAATCGCTTGTCCTAGGTAACGGACTCGTGGCCGGTGTGTCATGAATTCAAATCTAGTACTGCTGAAGACCCACCCTGCAGAGGGGATGATGCATGTTAAGTATATCGGGGCTCAAACATCCTTCCGTTGGTGTGGAAGTTAGGAGAGAGGAGCGAACTCAAGTGTCGTCCTCGTCAGTTGACCATGGTTCAAAACTACAAGGTACGTCGCCGAAAAACCCTCTGGTAGCTGAACAGTGCGAAGTTAATATTCATTCATTCACTCGAATTGCGTTTTAGCTAAACAATAAATAATAAAATGTGTCCAATGACGAGCACTAAAATGGTCATGTAAACACCAAACCTCTTAACTACATTTTAAGTCAATTCTCAAGAGGATTTTGAGGGATGAACAAAAAACATATACTACCGAAGGGAAGTCGTAGGGGAAAGACTCGCTGTCTCCTATCCAAAAATACTAAATGAAATCGCGCGAATAATTGCTTGTCTTTGAATTATTTGCTTTGGAGTTTTCTACCATCCGAAATCCTTTGACAATTGGTAAAGACCCGCCGTGTAGGGGCGCGATGCACGTTAAACCTATAGAAGCTCAAACGTCCTCCCATTGGTGTGGTGTGGTGCGGAAGTTAGCTGAGGGGATGCCAACTCAGGTGTTGTCCCGCTCAATTGACCATGGTTCTAAATGACGAGGTCCGTTGCCAAAATTCCTCGTGTATCTGAATAGTGTGACGTTAGTATTCACTCAATACCTGCAAACAAAACGCTATCTCGTAAATCTCAAACTTCATTAAGCACATTTTCGTTATTTTGTTTTTATATTTAATAAGTATTCTTTCAATCGAATGGCTTTCAAAATAATATGACATAAACATACTGCTAGTTTATATTCAAAGTAAAAAGATAAGTACTGCAAATAAAGGAGTACCAATATCATTGAATTGTAGAGTTTTTCTATTTAAATGGAGGTTACATATACTCTGTCGCGAACAAAATCATTTTTAAAAAGTAGGAAAAAATCGGTTTTGGAAAAAGGCTGAAATATAATTTTTTTAACAAAAATCTCTTCACCATTCGGAGCAAAGCTTCTGTATGCGAAAGAAAATAACCTCATTGGAGTTTTCCTTAGCTTATAATGAGATTGATTTTTCGAAAATCGGAAAAATAATTTGGATTTGTAGGGCGGGGGGGGAATAGAATTTAAATATTTTTTTGTATAATTGAAATAAATGATTAGATTAACAGTAATAAATTGGAATATTTCCATCTAATTGCATTTAAAATTTGAAAAGGATTTCTACTTTTTTCCCCTTGCAAAAAAGACCCTTGTTTCATCTGGCATGTGCTAGTCGGAATAATATGTTTATTTCTCTATTGAAATACATATTACTTCGTGCTACAGTAGTACTGCTGGAGACAAGGCAGAAAGTTTTAATATTAAATACGTGTCACGAAATTGAGTTTATTCGCGGTTTTTAGTTTTAAAGAACACAAAGATATTGATCATATTATATAAATAGAAATCTCGATTTGAAAAATGACATTACTTATTTCTTGATTTTGGAATATTACTTGGAATACTTACACTCATGTCCATAAATTAAGGATAATGAAGTTTAGGCAAAGACAGAGACAGAAGCAAAACAAATTTGACTTATTTGTAAAGTCTATTTATTAAACAAAAGGAAAAGAGCAAAAAAGATGCTATATGTTTGACATAATTAATAAAAATTGCGATTTTTACACACTCCCCGGAGAAAATTTCAAATAAGAACCTATTTACAAAAAGAAGTATAACATGGTTAGTATGATGGTTAATATGGAGTATGTCTCTCGGACGATACCGTACAGGCCTTACAACGCCTAGGCATACTGAGTATCAAATTATCGATCTGATCTTGGGGAATATTGCACCACTCATCAAACAATGCCCTCCAAAGTTCCGGTAGATGGGTGGGAGGGAAGTGACGGGCTGCAATTCGTCAGCCAAGCATACCCCACACATGCTCTATTGGATTCAAGTCCGGTGAGTATGATGGCCAATCCATACGGGTGATATCCTCCGATTGAAGGCATTCGTCAACAATGTTTGCAGGGTGAGGACGGGTGTTGTCATCCCATAAACGAAATTCGGCACCCATGGCGCCCCAAAACAAACGTACATGTTGTTCCAGAATGGCATCCCGATAGATGAGGCCTGTCATCGTTACACTCTGAACATGCAGGTCAGTTCTGGAACCAAGAATAATTCCTCCCGAAACGAGCCATCCTGCACCACCGTAACGATGTCGTTCAATGGTAATCTCTTGGTTCAATGGTTCCTCTTGGTGGTAACGGGTACCTGGCGCTCTTCATATTAAAGTCTGGCGAGAATCAGACTGCAAACTAAACCCGGACTCGTCGGAGAGAGAGATAAAACATCACACAAGACCACTGTTGTGGTGTCCACAATGCATGCTCTCTATATCAGATAAATTGCAGGCGACAGTGAGTTGCGGTAAGTGGAACACATCTGACAGGCCTACGAGCATATAGACCAATGTGCCCTAAGCGTCTGTACATATTACCAAACGATAAAAATAAATACAACCATATTGTAATATTATATCCTACATCTTGAGGAAAATTAGAAACAATTTGGCGGGTAACGACCTAATATTAAATTAGTATCTTATACGAACGCAATTGAATATTGCACTATATTCTTCTAAATTTATCATACTTCAATAAAAGATGCCTGTGCATTGACGAACCAAAACATTTTTTCTTCTAAAGGGCACCCAATATTTTAAAACTAATTTTTTACATATGAAAAAAAAAAAAAATTTCGATTTTAAAAATTGTTCTATATTTTTTTCCAAAGAAATTATCCAATAATTTCACCAAATAACTATGTTTTATGCATCATTTTATATGTATGTGTGTAAAATATTTTATATATTTAATTAATATTATTGAAAAATGAAGGTATCTAATTGAAAATATGTATTGCGAGTTACTAAGAATTATATATATATATCCATGAGCAACTAAAATCAAATGAAAAAAAACTTTTGAGCTAAAAAGTTTATTGTTGTAGTTCTTGAAAGTAACAAAAGTATCTTTATTATAGGTATGCACAAAATTAAGCTCTATTAGAAATATTAAAAATATATATCACAAAAGGAGACTAAAATTTGGTATATTACTATTTTGTTACCTTGCCCTGAGAAATCTTAAAAGCTTGAAGATTTGAAATGACATCTGATTGTACAGATTTAAATATTTTGTTTCCCTTTCATTAGACAAAGAAAGTTAACAACTTGTACAGCCTTCAATAGCTTAATCACTTTTACTTAAAAAAAAAATATGTTGATCAAATCATAAAATGTACTACTATTGAGATACATCAAAAACTGTCTATTCATTTGAAAATGTTAGAAATAAATAAAAACACAATTTCAAACTCAATACTGTGTGCACGATTGTGTACCGATTATATCATTAAAGCCTTTTTGAGAAAATATAGGAATCTGATGTTGTTGTATTTTTAACTAGCTGCTTTACTTTGTTTTAGGAAACCGTCTTCACTTGGGAAGCTCACGTTTTTAATAGATCCATATACCTTTACCTCTGCCTTTGGAGACCGTCTTTACTTGGGATGCTGCCGCCTAGCTTTACTCTGTCTTTGGAGACTGTCCTTACTTAGGATGCTGACGCCTAGCTTTACTCTGTCTTAAGACACCGTCCTTGCTTAGGATGCTGACGCTTGAAATTTTAATTCTGTCGTAGAAAAGCGTCCTTTTATAGGATGCTGACCCTTAGCTACCTTGTCTTAAACAAATACTTTTCTTAGGATGCTGACGCCGTTAGCTTTACTCTGTCTCAAGGAAACCAATCTTTTGCTTAGGATGCTGACGCATAACCTTACCTTGTCTACTA
>BMAU01006657.1:0-18564 GCA_019973935.1 Trichonephila clavipes
AAGTCGTATTGTAGTTTTACGTCAAAGTATATTATTATTGAATTGAATACATTATTATTGTATGGAAGGGCGACGAAAATTTTGAAAATTTGGTCAAATGTATCGAGAGTGTGTGAAGCACTGGTACAAAATACTAATTATAGAGACATCAAGGACGCATTGTTGATGAGACAAATATGATCAAGATTTTTATCTATTACGTGCAGCAAATATGTTTTCTCTGATTTTGTTTCAGATGTCTACTTAATATAAATAACTCTTACGAAATATGATTTGAGTGCGATGTCTGTATATTATGCCATAAGACCCAAATGATGTTTATTAGTAATAATAAAACAAGTAATATAAAAAAATTAAGTCAATTCCTACTTCGATCAACAAAGAAAAATTTTATTTTAGCTACTTTTTATTAAATAATTATAATTGATATAAATATCTTTATACATTTGAAAGAATCACAACATTAAGTGGTAATTAATTTTTATTAATTAACATTCAAGTACCGTATAGTCATCCAAAACAATCATGTTTATAAAATTTCAGTTCAACTGAATGAGGGTGAGAAAAAAACATGTTCCAGTTTTGACACAAGTCGAAAAAATGGTCGCTAAATCGCCAACGAGACTGTATTTGTAATTATTTAAATAATTCATTTTAATCAATTATTTTTTGTTAATTATAATTAAATTATTGTATTGGCATCCAAAATAATCATGTGTATAAAATTTCAGCTCAATTGAGCGCTTTAAAGTTTATTTTATTAACGATTGAAAATTCCACCAATATAAATGAATAAATAAATAAATAGATAGATAGACAGTGTGACCTAATTGTAGGAATTGAAAAGCAATAATTGCCAAGAAGCAAATGAAATTTATTAAGTGATGAAAGTAAGGAGTTGAGCAAAACATAAGTCATAGGTTAAATATATAGTAAACATAGTATTTTAGAAACACACACACAAATTAAAAATAAATGGTTTTTTTGTTGGTAATACTTTTATCACATATTGATTCCGATTTATTGAATGAAATTATAGTTCCATTGTTTGGTATCACTGAACCATATAACAGCCATATTTCCATATGATTCTTAAAGAACAAAAAATTCTTAATTTTAGGATGAAAACGAAAATATGGATTAATTTTTATGAAACAGAGCTGAAATGAAATAGAAGTTATAGTTTATTCTTATCCTTTCACTGTTCAAACATTGCGTTTTTATTTCTTTTGGAAAAAGTTCATAATTATTTGCAATTATGAGACAAAAATTTAAAATAAATTCATCTGAGAAATTGTGAAACAACACGTAAATTAAAAGTATAAAACTTTATGATTCAACTAATAAAAAAATCTTAGTTACATACTCAAATTCAAATAAAGAGTCATAGTAAAACACAAAGCACCTCATTTGATTAAAGTATAAAATTATTTTCTTGCATTCTCTATTATGTGGACAGTCCTTGAAATTTAAAAGGAAAAAAATTCAAACGAGGACATTTAAAATAACGAATAATATCGAAACATAACAAATAAATGCTAAGAAAGCCGAAAACAATTTAACTTATCAGAAACATAATAAAACCAACAACATGTAAAAATTAAATGCTTTAAAAATGTCGTAGAACGTACATTAAAAGCTGTATTAGCCACAATGAATTATAATAATGATGTAAAAAAAGTTATTTTTAACGAAACTAAATAAAATTTTATAAAAACATAATTTTCCTCCACTTAACGAGTGTGTATTAAATAAATCATCCTAATCGAAAAAAAAAGGTCATCTTTCTCTCATTAAATCTTAGAATTTTAATTTTGTTTTTTACTCACAAAAATGTCTTTTTAAGAGTGTCATTAAAATTCTAATTAACAGCTACTGAAATTAAGTCTAGATATCTTCACACTTTATAGGCTGCTGAATTTCATCTTTTATCTTCTTTTTGCGAATAATTAGAATTTTAAAAATTGTTAAAGAAAATTAGAAGTGCCGTTATCTCATTTGGGTTTCGAACCATTTTTGGAATTAGTAAGTGAATGAGAGGAATATTTATAGCATATATATATATATATATATATATAATATATATATATATATTAATATATAATATATATATATATATATATATATATATATATATATATATATATATATATATATATATATATATATATATATATATATATATATATATATATATATATATATATATATATAAATGGAACTTTTATAAAGTCCTTGGGAACTGAAACTATTGTAATCGTTTAAAATCTTTTATAGAAGGATTTTATCATTTACTGGTTAATATTTAATTGTTCTTAAAAGTTTTAATGGAATTATGTTGATTTGAAATGCTGTTTACATGTCGAGACAATTAGCGTTCTTTGAAAGTAGAGTGAGAGAACTTGCATACACACATTATCGAAATTTTAAATTTTTATATTATAGTACATTATTTATATCGGCTCCGGTGGTTTAGCGGTAGATTTCCCGCTTCGAAAGCTTAACGGTTGCGGGATTAATCTTGGATGGAGTTAATAGCTTTTTTGGATGAGAAGTTCATAGGCACGCATGCCATATGATTATCTGGAATGTAAATTGTATCTTTTGTTATCAATTTAGCTGTGAGCAAAACTATAAGCTACGACAACATTTAGAATCCAACGATAGCTTGAATTAAATTAATTCAAGCGTCCAAATTTGGTAACGGGAGCCACCACCAGGTGGGGCCATCACTGAAAAGGATCTCACGTTTGGGGACTTGCCGTGTCTGACAAGGTTTAGTTGTTAACACGCAGCCCATTAGGGGGGATAATACATGCATCTACTTTTATTTTTATTTTTGTTAAAGTTACCTGTTTTGTATTTTCAATTGACATGAGGTAATAAATTTATCATTTTTATTTAGCAGAATATATTACTGAATTATTTTCAATCAAATATAATAAAAAAAATCATGAGGGTCGCGGGATATATGCAATCACGTGCTCCCCATTGAGTTCAAAATTGAACTTTGACTTGTACTTGTTGTTCTACTAGTACAATTTAGACAAAATTTAAAATTTTTAACTTAGAAAGGAGGTTCATTAATAAAAAGATTCGTCAATGGTTTTTAAAGTTAGCAATAGCATTAATTTTTTTGTCAATGGATTTTAGTATTTTTGCTGCCACGTTGGCATCATTTTTGGCGATTTAGTGACTCTTTTGGCGACTTGTGTCAAAACATGAAAAGGTTTTTTTCTCTCGTGTTAAAACATTCAATTGAACTGAAATTTATATATACGATTGTTTTGGATGACAATACGATACTTTAATGATAATTAATAAAATTTAATTACCACTTAATGTTGTGATTCTGTCGTATGTACATACATATTTATATTAATTGTAACTATTTAATAAAAAGTATCTGAAATAAAATTTTCCTTTGTTGATCTAAGTAGGAATTGATTTAAAAATATTTTTTTATATTACTTGTTTTATATTATTGCACCAAAATATAAAATAGTGGGTCAGATTAGTTGTTTTAATTAACACGACACAAGGACTATTAGATATACTTCTATTGTTAAACTATAGTCATGTGACAAGGATAAAACCTAAATATGCACCCCTTTCTTCAAACTTTCACACTACACTAGTACAAAATGCATTTAGTTACTTTTCATGCAGAATTATTATCAAGAAGGTGGAGGAAATCTATAATGTTTGCAATTTAAATTCAACAGCCGCAAAGCGACGGATTAAAATTCCATTTTTTTTCCTTAGCTTAGCTGGGTTTCTCTGAAATAAGAACATGTGCCTGACCGATGTTCTAAATTATATCAGTAATTTTGTTCGAATTACTTTGACTTTTCTCATTGTACTTTTTGTAAAATTATATTTTTATTTTGTATGACGTACTTCTTTGCATCAGAAATGTTATCGTTATTAGATTATTGACGTAGCTCCATCTCACTCCATGTTACAATGATTCTAAAATTGAAAACCTTTCTCCGGTGCCGTTTTAAGATCGTTACTAAAATATGAATCAAAACAGTATTTGACAGATCAGACCTTAATTTGAAGGAAAAGTTCTGAAGTAACAAGATAGTCTCAAATTAGACGAAGCCAGGACTTGAATTTGTATATTTTTCTTGATTAAAAAAAATTTAGGCATATTTGATCAGCCTTTGAAGAAAATCAGAAATAAATTGCAGCTGAAGTAAACAGAACAAGTAAGGAGCAGAAAGTATAAAATGTGTGCCTATTGTAATGAAACAATTTGCAGGACAAGACAAATTATTCCAAATATATATATACCGTATTCATTCGAATCTAAACAAAACTTTTTTCGAACAAAACTAAAATTCGGTGCAGCTTCGAATTGAAGAAAGAAAAATTAGTTGGATGCGATTAATTGATCATGATTCTGAGGGTCAGAGCACTTGTAGGTTTATTTGAATGTTTTTAATACACGCAAAAAATAACTATTTTATTCTTTTTGGTTAGCATTTTAATTTTCTTTTAATTCCCTACATAAACATCGGACACTTATAAACCATTTTACACTATTTTTAACTTTTTCACAAAAAAGTGTTGAAAATTTGGAGAGCAATTTAGAATCGAATGTGGTTTATATTCAATTAAATATGGCAATTCATCGTCTTCCACGTGATACGCATAATTTCTCAAAAAATAATGCAGTCCACTGCAGTTATTTTTTCTTTTGTTCGCTACGTTATATTTAAATAGGAATAGAGTTCATTCCAGATTTTTTAGCACTTTAGGAAAGAATTTTAGGAAACTTAATTTGACTCTCTTTTGAAGTTAATCTAATGTACAATAAAAAATCATATTTCTAAAATATAGAAATTAAGATAAAATTTCTCACAATTATTAATTATTTTAATGGGAATAAAGGTGAATTTTCCTTTTACAAAAGTGAATAATTATAAATTTAATTAACTAATTAGTTCTAAAAGATCTTATCTTTATTCACAGCTGAACGTTATTCAAGCCTATGCAAGAGATCTGAAACTTTTCTGAGAAAACAGCCAGAATTCCTTATCCCAGGGGTCTCATATCTATTTTGCACTGAGAAAGTTTTCTTCGCAAGTTCTTGCATATATTAATTGATTAACCAAAATTATTATTCACAGATTATACCATGGATTTCTCTCTTAAGACGAGGCACTTCAAAGATTAAGAATTTTGAACAACATATAATTCCAAAAAGGCGTGCTATTCTCATTTATATACAACGTTCTTCTGCTTGAATTAATGAGCTTACTTTGAATCTTCAGAATGCGTGTAGGGCAGAATTATTTTAAAGTTAAAATCCACAAGGAAGTGTTTTAGTCGAAACAAATATGAATTGTTAATGATTCCGCTCGAAAATGAAGTGCAATTGATGGCTCTTTTTGAAAAGCGTATGTATATATAATAAAGTAAGAAAAAAATATTTTTATCCTAGTGAAATATAAATTTTTAAACTTTATACTCTAGTTCTGCATTATTAAAAAGAAGTCTTATGTTATAAATATTAGAAACAAGTTTTTTGGCGGTTTTTTACATGTGAGTAAACAAAATAATCCAAATGTAAATTCTTGTAGAAACCAGGTGATAAATGATTTGTCAAACAGTTAACTTTTAGTTAACTCTATTGTTTAAATAAACTACTCACTCTTAGCAGTGGCGTAATGGTGGATATTAGGGTTCCCCCCTGAAAAGTCATGTTTTAGGCCCCAATCCCTAATACGTACTAAACGTTATTCAGGGTTTGCAGAGGTGTACGTTGCGCCACTCCCTATAAGCTGGTTTCTTCAGTAGCAATTATTGAATGGGAGAAGCAAGATATTAAGAGATAGAAATGAATTCAATGGATAAGCTATTTTTCTGTTCCACTGTGTTGTTATATATTATGTTTGAGTTTTGTTTAGATTTTGAGTTTTTTTTTTGAAAAAAATCCTGTTAAATGTTCAAACATTCTATCCCAAGTATAAATAATTTCCGTGCTACTCAGGATGAGCTCAGTTCTACTCAGTAGCTGCTTAGTGGCTACTGGTGCCACAGATTCTGGGTAATTCCTTCGAAAGAGAATTTTAAGCGCATCTTCTCTAGCCGATGAGGAAATTCAAACAGTTAAGCGAGGAGTAATTACATTATTTAATTAAATCTGATTCACACTATTTTCCCTATGTTAAGGCGTCTCAGGGGTGTTAAATTTCTCTAGAGGTCTGAAAATATAAACAATTTTCAAACAGGTATAATTCTTTTAGATTTAAACTAAATAATTCGAATCTTATACACGTTATTTATAAAGAAATGGAGCTTCAGAAAAGTATAAAATGTTTTAAATATAATCATAATTTTAAAAATTATAAGCATACGAAAATAAGAAACTTTTCTATAAGAAATGATTATTAAATTTTACGTCGCGAATGCTATTTTCTAAAATAGTAGCTTTAATTACCAGGTATAAGTGGATTTATAAAGATAAATGTATTCTTATTACACTGCAGCTACTTTTATATAAATAGAATAAAAACTTACATATTTTAATAATTAAAAAAATACATTTTTAAAAATATTTAAAAAAATTGCAATATTTTACAAATATTTTAAAATACAAAAGATATATAAAACTAAAATTAGGTAGGGTTTAAAGAGTATGATGCATGTTATAATTCTATAAAGTTTCATACATCATAGGGGCTACTATTTTAGAAAATAGCGTGCACAACGCAAAAAATACTTAACATTTATTATAGAACTTTCATATGCTTATGATTTTTAAAATTATTATTATATTTTAAACATTTTATACTTTGCTGAAGCCCCATTCTTTTATAAATAATGTGTAAAAGATTCGAATCATTTAATTTGATTGTAAAAGAATTATACCTGTTTGAAACTAGTTTATATTTTCAGACCTCTAGAGAAATTTAACCTCCCTGAGATTCTTAATGCTATTGAAAATCGTGTGCGACTTAGAATCGAAGGCAAATCATTTGTTGGATAGGGAAAATTGAGTTTCTATCCTGTTCAAATGCTAAAATGTAGGCGTCTATTCAGGCCACTTGCTTTGATGACTCATCCCCTTCCCCAGTTTATTTCCATTATTCAGTATATCCCAAACATCGTTGTCTGCTCGTATTTTAGAAAAAGTTTTTGTCTACGTTTTCTCTTAATCACTTAAACCTCAAACATATAGGTTATAGCATCAAGGCGAGTACACCATGATGTAAGTATGAAAAGGGGGACTCATTTTATATGCAGAAAGAAACAGAATCAGAGCAGCGGCCACTGAAAACTTGACACGGATGAAACAAATGTGTGGCGATGGCATACACAAAATGATATAATTTTTTCTTTATAAATCTTCAACAGTCTTAAATTATTCTTTTGTTGTTTTAAAAATTCATTCTTTTGAAAAAAATTGCGTAACAAATGCATTTTATGGAACGGAAGACGATACCTTGTGGAAAAAAAGCACCAATTCCGAAGTGGGCTGTGACATTAGGAGTGATGAATCATTTTCGAAACATAATCCTGACAGCTAGAGTATTTATAGGCTCATGTATATTTTTCGAAGTTTTTAATACCTGTAAAGTAAATTACAATTATTATAACTTCTTATTATTTCTCATTAATTGTTTTTTGAAAAAATAATTCTTAAGTATTGTATAATAAAAAAAAATTACACAATTCTTTTACTTTTATTCAAAAACGTGTACAAAATTGGGAGCGCAGTTTAGAATCAATGACAACAATTTTTCTCAAAAACATGGGGAAAATTTGTGGTGCAGCTTAGATTTGATGGCGGTTTAGATTCGAGTAATTACGGATATTATTTCGTCTGTGTGTGTGAGAGAGAGAGAGACTATCGCAACGATAATATCTGTAACTATATATATTTTTATTTAATCGTTTGTTGTGTTCAACGCAATTCTCTGATTTTATCTTAACCTAGTTTTTGCACTATGTTACGTGCTTTGTTGATAAAACGATGGGAGAAAATTTTGCAAAATTCTCTGCTTGGAATTGAAGAACAAGGACATTGGAATAAGGAAACAAATTGTATGCTCTCGACCAGGAAGTATCGATAGATTGAATTACTTGTCAATCTTTTGATGTTAAATTGTGCTAGTGAGTTTGTGATATTCTCCCCTCGAGTCAGCATCTCTTTGAGTATGAGCATCAGCTAGAGGTGTAGGATTAACGCAAGAACTAGAAACATACATAATCTTAATATATCTTTATTAAGATTTATAACTTTTAGTCCTTTAACAAATTAGATTATAATAATATATGTGAGAGAATCTACGGTGGTGGCAATACACACAATATACATATCTTTATATATAAAAATCTTCTTTGCGTGTGTTTTATTACTAAACTCCTCCTAAGCGGCTGGACCGATTTTGATGAAATTTTTTGTGTGGGTTCAAGTAAATTGGAGAATGGTCTCGATTCACAATTCCGGTCCGATATAGCAATTAGATAAAAAGATATTAATTAAAAACATTCAAAAAATACAACTCAGCATTCACCTGCATTCTTGTAACAACGCTATTGTTATAAACAAGTAATATAAAAAAATTAAATCAATTCCTACTTAGATCAATCAAGAAAAAATTTGTTTTAGCTACTTTTTAATAAATAGTTGCAATTAATATAAATATGTATATTTATATGACAGAATCACAACATTAAGTGGTAATTAATTTTTATTAATTATCATTGAAGTATCGTATTGTCCTCCAAAACAATCGTGTATATAAAATTTCCTTGCAACTGAATGCTTTAACACGTGAGAGAAAAATATTTTCAAATTTAGACATAAGTTGCCAACGTGGCTGTATTTGTAATTTTTTAAATAATTAGTTTTAATCAATTAATTTTTATTAATTATAATTAAATTATTGTATTGTCATCCAAAATAATCATGTACATTACATTTCAGCTCAATTGAGCACTTTAAAATGTATTTTATTAACGATTGAAAATTCCACTAAGATAAATAAATAAGAAAACAAACAAACAAATAAAATATGTATAGAGATCGTGAGCTAATAGTAGGACTTGAAAAAGACGTAAGTTGGCGTCGAAGATTGATTTTAAGCCAAACTGGCCAAACCCGGTCTTTATTGTTACGAAAATGCAGACGATTCACGCTTTTTAGCGTTTTTGATTAATATCTTTTCAAATAATCTTTATATATGAAATTCTTCTGTGCGTATGCATGTAACTGAACTCCTTCTAAACGACAGGACCGATTTTGATGAAAGTTTTTGTCTGTTCCAGTGGACTCATAAATGGTTTAGATTTATAATTTGGTTTATAAATGTTTATTTAATTATTTTTTTCTTTATTAATTGTTGATCTTGGAATGTTTTACATTGGATCCGGCAGACTGCGCTACGATCGCAGTATCGAATATTCAAAAATCTTTTATTTTGAATTTAAGATGTGTGTACAGGACAACGTCTGTCGGGTCCTCTAGTATATATATAATACAGAATTAACCTAACTCGGACCACTATCAATTACTGACTCGCCTAAACTAAAATACAATTCTATCACTGATCCTAATATTAAATAGTCAATCCTACCGTACTGTAGTCTGAAGAAACGATCACTGCAGTCTTAGATGAAGGCGTGTAAATGCTCGAGTGTAATGGTATGCGCCTTGACTCAATGCATCTCTATCACGTATAATTTCAGCTAGTCGCCACATAAGGTTTTCAAAAACTTCTTCACGTTTGAACCCTAGATTATGTTTACATTCCTGTAATTGCCATACCGCTTACTCTAACTTTTGATATTTAAAAGCTTCTTAATTTACATCTTTCTTTCACACTTCACTTCTTGGATTTGGTTGGAAAAGAGTTGCCATTAATTCTGGCCCCAAAGAACCCAAAGGACATGTTAAAGAAAAGACGCGTGAGCCCTTCTCAAGTTATATACTTATAAATGATCATGTACAATTCTAATTAGAAAGAAGTGTCAATGGATGCAGCATTTTCTTTTTGCGAATGGCATTTCCGTCTGAATTTTACGAGAATTTATCATAAAATGATCCATAATAAATATTGCCATTTTTCAAAATCTGCGTTTTCTTCTCTGAATTCTGACAGCTATCTATAAGAATAACCATGCATCATTTTAAATGAACAAAATCATGATAAATTGTAATGTAGCTGAGACCATTAATAAAACATTTCCCAGGACAAATCAAAATTTTGGATATAATTAAGATGATGATAGTTATTTAAAAGATATATACTTTTTAAAAGCACCAATAATCTTCTCTTGAAAATACATATATCAAAACCTTTAAATTTCAAGTAGTTGCAAGAATATGATAAAAGGTGAATGAACATATTTTTTGAATGTATTTAAAAATCAGTATTACAATACAAATCACTTATAGTTTTCTTTATTTAATGACAATAATAAAAAAATACCCAAAATATCAATTAGTTGAATTTAATTTTGCAAATTACTATTGCACTCCAGTCTACTGGCTTGATGTTCAATATTGAGAAATAAATTCAGGAGAATAACATATTTTTTTGCAATTTATACTAAACATCTCCACTCTAAAATAATGCAATAAGGCCTTGACTTTTGAAACAAATCATGACTCTGTTTCATATATATTTATATGTAAATTTAATATTATTAATCATTGCTTTAATAAGGTTGTGTTACAAGTTTTAATAGAAAATTGGAAAATATTTATGCCTAATAATGACAGATTTTTAAGCTAAAAGTAAAGCATAATGATCAAAAAAATTGTTTTTATGATATAAAATTATATCATACAAGTTAATGAGTAATTAAATTTGATACATAGTCTGAACGTTATTAATAGATAAACATTTTTGGTTGCATACCGTACTTATTCAAATCTAAGCCACCATCGATTCTAGCCAGGCCTTCTACACGTTTTTGAGAATAAATAAAAGATTCATCGGTATATGATACTTAAAAAATATTTTACAAAATAATTATAGGAAGAAGTTGATAACTGATTTATTTTACGAGCATTAGGAAACTTTCAATTACACGAACATAATTTCTATCATCCATTGAAAAGGATTCTGCGCTTTCATTGGCATAGCTGACATCGGTATTGGCGTCACTATTTTCCCACACGGTGACGTCGTCTGTGCTATCCAATGCATTTGTGTTGTAACATTTTAAAAATAGAATGTATTATAGTAAATGTAAAATAATTACCAAAGACTAAATACTTACAAGCAAAAATTATATCATTTTGTTTACGCCATTGACGTATATTTTTTTCGTTCGTATCAAACTTTCAGTAACCGCTGCTCTGTTTCTGTTTTTTCTTGCTTATAAAATTGACTCTCTCTTCATATTTGCGTCATAATGAGCTCGTCTTGACGCTATAAGTCATTGATGCAGATGACTAAAACAAACGGTTACATATTTTCCTTTTAAAAGCGATGGAAATTCAGTTTTTCCCACCCAACAAATGTTTTGGCTTCTATTCTAAGCCACCCCCGATTTTCAGTAGCACTAACACTAGAAAAAGTAGTGTGGTTTAGATTCAAGTAAATGCGGTATTTATTTTAACTAGTTCTTTAGTACCAATTTAAAACCATTAGTAAGAGACCCAGTTTATAATATTTGTATAAAATATTAAAAAGTCACTAAAACGAGTTAAAAATGGATCATTTCGTAAGTTATTAACGGATTTAATGATTTCCATCCGAGTTAAAAGGACAGAAAGCTAACTTATCAATACTTGGCGGTAAAAGTCATTTGAAGCCTATTTTATATTGACTTTTAATTGAGATTCGAAACGAAGAATCATGTTTTCTCTATTTCATTAATTTTAATTCAAAATGACAGGAAACTATCATTCGTATGTTGCAAACTCATAGAATTTCGAATTGAAATTAAAAACAAAATGTAGATTTCTAAACGCGTTTTGGGCAGTGTGGTGAAAGTGTCTGTTGCCCTTTTTAGCTAAGAAATTGATTAGTTCTTTAGATTTAAGTTAGCTTTTAATCAGCAGCTTCATTTAGAAAGAGGTTTACGAAAGGAAATGAGCTATATCCGGTAATTATTTGATACGCTAATGAATGTTGGCGCGGTGTCTTTACTGGCTGAATGTTGATGACAGCTTGAAAGTATTTTACTTTAATTGAGAGAGAAAATAATTTTTGTTTTCTATGTTTAATTATATATTTTGCCTTTAAGGTATCTAATTCAGTTATTTCATAGAATAACTAGGTATTTCTTGAAACAACTAGACAAGTCAGTTAAAGTATGTAATAGATGAAAAATTTCACTCTTTACCTAGTTATTCTATGAAAAAACTAGTTACTCTATAAAATGACTAATGATAGACCGTTAAAGACACGGAGTGGAAAAAAAAAATCAAAGTTATTTTATAAATTAATTGATCATAAATAGCTAAAATCTCTCGAAAAATACATTTTATACCCATTACAGAAGATTAAATTGATAAATAATAAGCAAAATCAGATGATATGACTTATTATTGCTCATATTGCTAACATTAGTTAAACAGAAAGAGAAAAAAAAGTATGTTTTGCATCTGTTACTGGCACAATTAATTATTCTACTCTTTGAACTTTAAGGATATCATAATGCTATATTAACCAATAGTTACGCGGTACTTTTTTCTGGGCTGTTTTAGCATTTCTTACTTCTGGTATCAAAGTTAATAATTTTTCACGAGAGAGTGCAGAACTTTTTTCCTTTGACCTGTAACGTCCTAAGCATTTAAGTGAGGACACTTATTTGGTCTTTTGTAGATTTATTTCCCAAACACACAGGACAGTTTACAAACATAAACAATTTGTACAGTATTTACACTTTTTAAGTAGAAATCATTAGTGATCCGATTGTTGACATTTGCAGAGAGGTCATTCCTTACGCTCGCTGATGGAGCTAAGTACAGTCTCTCTTGTCGAGAGGAAATCACTCACTTTCTAAATTTCTATACGCTCGCGGATGGAGCACATAAAATCTTGGCCACTCTCGTCGAGAGGAAAATCTCCGTCTCTAGATTTCCAAACTGCGCTCACGGGCGGAGCCCACAGAATCCAACTGCTCTCCTCCAGAGGTAAAAGTCGACTGCATCTCGCTTGGCACTCGCGCATGCGCAGGGCTTTGGATCAGTCCACGTTGCCACCTAGAGTTTTAGAAGGGGTCAAGAGTTTGTTACAGACCAAAGAATATTTAATAATGATTCAAATCTCTCGCATTGAATATTTCGTATTCAGTGGTTACTCTTCCATTCTAGCGTAAGTCATTGCTTGAAAACACAACTTGTAAAATAATTTATTAATAATCTAAAATCTGTAAAATGCTAACATAAATACACCGCCTAATTCTACGTTTAAAAGCAACGGAATGAAGCATACACACACGCGCGTCATTACAAAGCAGCTATAAGCGTTTCAAAACTGACGAAAAGCAGCTAGAATAGAGGGTTCAAATAACTTATTTCATTCTTTAACGATGTAGTAATCGTTATTCTATAGAATACTTAGTTAAATCGTAAAATTCAATTTCATATACTTTAAAGCCGGGGTGGGCATAAAGTCGATCGCAAACAACCGATGGATCGCCAAGACATTTTGGGGTGACCGCCTTTACTAAGGCGTGCATACTAAAAGAAATATATTTATGGAACACCGACGCCAGTTAGACTAGATCCTCGGCTGTTCACTATTATCATGCTGTTTGGCACAATGCATGCGGTTATGTATCGACGACATATTGGAAGCGCATGATGATGCTTAACGCACACTCTCACATTATTCGCGCAATTCATAGGAGAAATGCTCCGCGATGCCGATGCCGCAGCCAAAATGGTTTCCCTCACATGCTGACTTAAGGGATAGTAAGCATTGATCAGGTTTTCCCACGATAATAAGAGATTGGCTACTGAAACATCATCTCACACCTCACGCTTCAGCAGAATTAGATTCTTGTTTTAATATTACGTCCCGCGATGGCGTGGCACCCAGCAGCGAATGTATTTAGTTCATATATTGGTTACAGATTCATTAGTTTACGTATGTTCGCTGCATTGAAAACGTCCACGGTCCAGCAGTCACATATAGTTGCTCAAACAATCAACTTGAAGATTATATGTTATGTGTGTTTTTGTGGTAAAAATAGTAATCGGTCGTATGTTAAAAGAGGCGTATAATGTGAAAAACACACAAGTGTCATTTTCCCCTTTACAATGGTGAATGCAAAATATGTGTGATATATATATCAAAAAGTGTGACACTTCCAAAAAAAGGTTATGTTGGAATGTTTTCAAAAGTATGCGTATAAGTTTTGATACAGATTTTCCGTTAAAAAGCGAATTTCGTAAGCAAAAACTAATATAATTTAAATCACAATTAATGGACAACAATTCTGTTTAATTAAACTCAATACTATATCTAAAGCTACAACGGATGCATCTTTTCATGTGAGTTGTGTTTTAGCAAGGAATAATAGTCCTTAAGCAAATGGACAAAAGATAAAAAAAAAGTGTTTCTGGAAGCCAGTGATTCGTTATTTGATTCATTCTAGAATAAAAATGAAATTATTTCCAACAGTTAAAAATGTACAACTTTCACGTAGAACTGTCACGCGCCATATAAAAATGAGGAATTCTGATCTGGCTGATTAGTTGACCGAAGATATCTTCTTCTGGACGGGGCGATTTTCTGCGAGCCGCTCGCAAGAGACGGGGTGAATGAGTCCATTCAGGACGGGGCGCTTTTGTCGTAAGTCTAACTTAAGAAAAAAACGCATAAATAATAAAATTTCAGTCCTAACGTAGTAATTTTCGGTACCTCTTTAGATTATTACACAAGTTGTCAGTTACATTAAAACTAGAATGTAATAAAACGTTTTTCCTTTAACTTACATGGAATTATATAAAAAATATGACTTACCTTAGAAAATAAATTATGTAAGCACTATTCATTTTTTTCCCAAAATTTTCATTGACAAAACACACTAATACACTTTCAAATTAATAAAGCAAATTATGACAAAGATTATTTACAAAAAGAAATAGCAAAATTAAAATGAAAACTTACTGAGAGGAAAGTCTCGAAGCATAGAGAAACGCTAAGTCCTACATTGTATGATTTGCAAGCATAAAATGCTTGTTACGTTTTTTTATTACACATGGTTTGTGACTGTACACTTTGGCTTTTCACCCTTTTTCACCCTTTTTTACCCTTTTTCTTCAGATTAAGGTTAGGAAAAAGTTTTCAAAACAATCAAATAATAATCCGAATTTAAGATTTTTGAAATAAGACAAGTACGCGAAATATATCCGGAAGCAACAAAAACTGTAACAGAACTGACTCTAAAACTGTAAAATTGTCCACACTGTTAAGAAAAAGAAAAAAAAAGGCATTGGGAGAGTTATTAGAAACGCCAATGTCTTATATGAAGTGGAAATTTTACGAGCTATTTATTTACATTTCGATTACCCCCTTTCCCGACTCAGCTGATGTGCAAAATATCAAATCCAGGCAGAATATAAACAGGCAGAAGGTCAGGTTACTCTAGATACATTCAATAGGGTGCCATCTAGGGGTCATTAAAAACGTTCCAGCTGAAAAGTCACATTTGCACTGCCTGGCCCAACACAGCACCTTTGTAAAATGCACATTTACACCACCCGGCCATGAGATGCGTCCGTGAAGAATGCATATTTGCACTGTCCGTCACGAAGAAGATATTATTTACTGCATTTGCTTTTTCTTGTATTTTGGCGAATCTACGGAAGTGGATGATATTTATTTGCATTTCATTTTTATAATGTTTTTTAAGGATATAAGTTGTAAAAGAAAATTTTTTAACAATATTACTTTGAAAGAGAAAAACACGAGGTGAAAACGTTTACTGCGCTTTCACAAAATACATAATTCCTATTTATAAAGTTGTATTGATGACAACTGATGGGGCCGCATCAACAACAGGCGCACTCAATGGGTTTCTGGCTATGTGTATCAGAGACGATGTTTTATCACACATTCTTTCTTATAATTACATTATTTTCCAACATGACCTCTATTGTGACATTTGATGCGATGCTATTTTAACTTATTTAATTTTAATGAACCCAGGTTCCATAATTACACATAACATCATGACCAATGTTAAAATAAAACAAGATTCAACTCTATTAACAAAACTAACTTTACACAAAAATTTAAAGTCCGATCGTTTAGTGGTAAACAATTTTATTTATTACCAAGGCATTCTGAAAACAATAATAAAAACGGTACTTATCGATCAAGACATTCTGAAAACAATAGTAAAAGTGGCACTTATCTGAGTGAAGGAGGATTGGGGATGGAGGCGACCTGGGGCAGAAGTTCTCTCTGTGGCGGGTTGGTGTTGTCTAGAATAAGAAGAGAGGGAAAAAAGCCCCGAGAATAGGCGTTATTCTTTGGGCATCCGGACTGTAAGAACAGTAATCAATCCCATATCGTGATAGTCTATGATGCTGGGTTTGACGAAAGTGGTGTTTTCCATTCTGCTGAGTGGCATGATGGTGATTGGTCAAGCGATGGAATCCAAGTGCTTTTAAAGTTGAACGCATTACTTGGAAAAGAATCGCTTCGAGTTCATTACTGTCAGATCTACCACTCTCTGATTGGACTCAACAGTCCGCGTAAGAATACAACCTTGCCAGCCAGAGAGTGCAATGAACTGAAGACGCACCCACATTCTTTACTAACCCCTGTTTCCTGTAAACAGGGCAGATGCAAAAGTAAAATTGCATCTCAGGGACCGGTGGCCTCCAATCCCATTCTAAATATACGGCATGTCATGGAAATCTGCATGAAAATTGCGAACTTATTTGAGGAAGAAATCCAGAGAAGAATGTTTGGGGCCCAAGTCGAAGAAAACAAATCTGATTACGGGAAATCGTTATATCATGCATACGTCCGTTGGTTAAGTCAGAGTATATTTTTTTACGATTCTGGGAACTACTACAGGAGGTAACATTTTTTTGCAATCATGAGGTGAAGTGTACGTTGAACTTAGTGATGACGTTTAGTTGATGTATTTATATTTTGTTTTTGATAGAGAGCTTAATGAATTGAACTTAAAATTGCAAGAAAAAATCAAACAATATCAGAATTGATTGGATTTAATAGCACTTTAAAAACAAATTGAAGCTAATATCTTTTAAGTTGATGAAGATTAATTAATAATAATTCAAAAATATTTATGATTAGTTGGTTAAAATGGAGCTACATTAATCAAAGAGAAATAATACAATGCAATAATAAAACTGCTCTCTAAATTTGAAAGACGTTTTCAAGAATTTATTAGACTAGAACTAATATTTGCATTTATCTATTACCCATCTGATAATGTTCATTAGGAAAATATAACTGAAAATATGTTATATTTTCTCTTTATTTCTTGAGGAAAACGAAGGTTTTCTAATTCAAAATGATATACTATTAAAATAATAACTTTCGGAATCTAATGGATGAAGTCAGTATCCTAATTTTTTTTTTAAAAGTTGCATTTCATTTATATAGCATTGTTCTTATACTCTACCTACATAAGTAAATCAGAATTTTCAATGATGAAAATAATTAAGACAACTTATCCTTCCCGTTTTTCAGAAGTCCTCTTAGAATCCAGTGCAAGATTAACAGTTAGTAATTAGTTTTATACCTATATATTCAAGATTGGGGCTGACAGTATTCAGACTAATTCTACTGAAACCACAGCTACAAAAACAAACTTTAAATGAAACTTATTTATTTTTTAATGTATTTTGAATTATTTGAAAATAAATGCATCATTTGATATTATTAAATTTGTGGGAAAATTATGCTTGTGTATTGTGTTTTGCTTAAAGCGTAGTTTAAAAAGAGTAAGTTTTTTATATAATAGTTATGTAGGTAGTATATATTCTATATTTATTATTTTTTAGTATAAAATATTGTTGAAGAAGCTTTTGGCTCATAAAACTTATCACCACGGGTGGACTGCAACACCTCGAAAAAGTTAAAAGTAGACAGCATCGTGTAAAAGTCTCCCCACTTCTGCTTTAAGAAGTCTCAGGACTCTTAAATCGCAATTTTTTCAACTTTTTGAAAAAAAAATATAGAGATTAAAAGATTTAACATTTCTAAGCATTTTTGATGTAGGAGGTTTTCGTTGATCCTAGTGAAAACCTCCGAAGTTATTGAGGAAAAAACTATGCGTGAAACTTAAGCAAATCTTTAGCTTCATTTTTCTCAAGATAGCAAAATTTTAACTTGCACGCAGGATTTCTGAGAAGCTTTATTTATGAAATCCAATTTCAAATTCCATACACACGTGTTTAAAATATAGCTCTTCGTAACTTGCTTCACCTTGTTTTCAGAAGAATTGTAATAGAGTTTACATTATTTACGAATTTTAATTAGTTTTTTTCTTTAAATGTTCGTTATAATTGTGTATTTAAAAAAATATTTTATTTCTCTAAATTTCTTAAAAGTTAGAAAAAACTTCAGTGAACCTTTTTATACCAAGAGCAATACGTAA
>BMAU01006658.1:0-31037 GCA_019973935.1 Trichonephila clavipes
TTACGTATTGCTATACAAACAGTTATTCTCGCTTTATAGTTCATTAAAGTTGATTCTTGAAATACACAATTCAAAAATACAATTAACGTGATACAGTCTACGAAAACTTAAGAATATCACTCTTCATATAAACTGAGTGGACCAAATTATTATGATTTCTCTGTAGTCCAATATCGGACATCTCTTTTTGCCCTTGATACTACATGGATTATCCTTGGCATGGACTTTAAGACGTCAGTAGGTGATATAAGGAATTTAAACTATTCGATGAGCTGCACTTGCAAATGCCTTCAGAGGGGATGGCATTGCATCCAGTTGTCTGGATGCCTCCAGTGGCGTAAAGTATATCCCCACGTGGAGAAGGATTCCAGGGGGCACAAAGATTTTGGTTTTGTAATTCTGTTTTATCCCGTCCGACTTGGATCTCAAAACGCCATTCAGGAGGAGGGCCCAAATATTCTCCATTACGCCACAAGATGCCCACCGACCTTCCCCCAGATTCACTTCAGATTGATTAATAGAATAATCACGCTTGATTTCTTAGCATCCTACTTTGAAGCTATAAAAGGATAAAGCACACGGTGATCTTTCCTCCAAAGGGTTTTTTAACGAATTCAAAGTAATGATAGCCTTTCTATGAGAAAATGAAGATATTGTTTTTATAAATACAACGTCATGTAATGTTACCCAGGCAAAATTTACCAAATAAGAAATCATAATTTTAATATAAACTAACCTTTGTTTGAATTCATAATTATTTGAAAGTGAAATAATGTTTGCCCCAGTTAGATGCAGTTTTTTTTTTTACCTTATAGATTTTAAATAAAAGAAAAAAATATTTAGAAATAAAAAAGAATTATTTGAAACCTTTAAATCTCACACAGAGATTTTAATAGCTGTTAGGATATATTCATTAATTTTGTTTTTATGCAATCATCAGAGAGAAATTGATTTACTCTACAGAACGAAAAAAATATTCACTCAGGCTTTCAGAGCAAGAAAGCAGTAAAATATATTCTATTTCAACTGCTTCCCCATTTTAACTAGGACTGAACTCCAACTTGACAGAAAAACATTTCTACCCCAAATTTGATACCATGTCTACTAGGCTATCGTGGTCAAACTAGACTTAAACTAAAAGTTATATTAACGTCACGCTATAAAGCTATATGAATGCTATATAGAGACGACTTAATCTTGAGCAATGGTCAAGTGACTGGGACGACACCTCGATTTGCACCCCTCTCTCGTAACCTCCTTTACCTCATCAATGGAAGGCCTTTGAGCTTCAACAGATTTAACGTATATCACCCCTCTACAAGGCGAGTCTTCAGAGGTACAAGGTTCGAACTCATGACTCGCCAATCACGATTCTGTTACCTTTTCTACAAGGCTACCGCTGGCACCACTAGACTGAGATAAATTTTCAATCATAAAATTATAAGCATTATCCAGCCATAAATTTGACCTCACGTAGGCATCAGGGGCATAGCGTGCATTCCCGCAATGCAGGAGGCAGGATACTATGAGGCCCAAAGCCTGATTGACACCAATTACGATACGTAAGATATGTCTTGGGGTCCAAAACCCGATTTTCAGGCGGGCCCAAATACTTCTTCCGTTACGCCTCTGGTTGGTCTCATGTATGTTTAAAAAGTTTGGGAGCCAATTCATCTTGATTAATAATATAAAGTCCGTACGCAATGGCCCTGGTCGTGCTTTGAATTGCGTTGGTAATAAAACAATCAATCAACCAATTTATTAAATTTCTGAATGCAAATCCGAATCGAAAATAAATATCCAACGAATAAGATATTTAATATACTTGTCCCGAATCATTTCTTGACAATAAGCAAGAAATATTTGACTCGGATCTATAAAGAAATCAAGTAAAATATTCTGCCACGTAACAAATAGAATAACTCCACGTGCTTTCATTTAGCCTAATTGTTTCTCGATAAAGCAAGTTATCTGTTTACAATTAAGTCGCTCTGAGTCTTATTGCTCTCTTAACATCACTTAAGAAAGAGCACATTTTCCCGCTCGATCTAATCTAATCCCTAAATATATACATCCCCGCTCCCTTGCGGCTTTTCATCACAAATAATTCTTAAAAGATTTTCCTCAACAAAAGGGGGTGCTACAAAAGGATTATGCAAAACAAATCAATTTATTCCCTCCAAAAGCGTCTTTTAAGAGATTTCTTTCCACTCTTCCAGTCAAAGCTAGGTCTACCGTATGCGACGCCAGAGTCCTTTGTCGGACTAAAAGCCCCCTCTAGAATATAATGAATACGGAATTAATAAATTCACCGCCGCGTTTAATGAGTTTCAGCGCATTTCACTAACACGCGGGGGCGCTTCACATGTCGCCCCTCTGGGATTTTAATCAAGGGTCGCTCCGCACCCCCTCTTTGCCTCTCACATTTCACCTACCTGGGTCCTTTTCCCCTCCTCTCCCACAACCCGCATTGCACTGCGTGTGCCGTTAAAGAATGATTGCTAATTACACGAATCACGGTTCGATTAGCACGCATCAGGGAAGTAAGAGGCGCTGATTCGTCGGGTTATCAGGGTCGTGCTCTTTACCATCCTTCCCTACTCCCCCTCAGTATCAAGCTCAAACGGGGGAATTCCTCCCCGAATGCGATAAATATACGTCTCGGGTGGCGTAACATGAACTCTGAAGCTGAACTTGTTTAAATCACATTCTGCTCCTGTCTAGGAGATGTGTTCATGTCAAGAAGGCAAATAAATAGTTGAGGACGAGTGTAGGGGTAAAAGGGAAAATTGTAACGGTAAATAGTTACTTATAAACAGTATTTTGTATCATCGTCTTGTAAAAGTTTAAACAATAAATGAAACTTGGCTTATGTAGAGTGTATGTGTGTGTTTTTGATTTTTACTTAAAATTTAATTTATATGGAATAGGTTGGATTGTGTGTTGTGTATATATGACCGTTAAAGTGTGAAAACTCGTTATTTCACAGAATAACTAGGTGTTTCATGAAATAAACGCCAGATAAGCCCGCCAGCCAAAGCGTATAAAATCGCTGAATTATATTATTTAACTAGGTATTTTATAAAATAACGATTATTTGATAGAAAGTTCTTTTTTGATTCGGTCTGGCTACCTTTAGTCAATTTTTGAACCGCTTATGGCTGATTGCCATGAAGTGTGTGTGTGAGTTTCATTTCACTGCTTTTAGATGGGCGGTTTTATTTATGTGTTTAGAGTTTTTACATTTAAGATTATTAAAACAAATAATTTTGTGAAATTTTTAAGCAAATGAGTTCTGCAGAGGAACCTGTGAATAAGAAAGATTTAATGCAAGAGAGATTTGAATCTTTTTAAATAAGCGTGGGACAAGGGAGGGAAAACAGTGGAGCACATACCGTGAATGATAGAAGTAAAAAGTGCTAAAACAAACACAGAAAAAGTACCACGTAACTATTGGTTATTCCAGCATTATGAAATTCTTGAAGTTCGAGGAATAGAAAAAGTTTATTGTACAAGTAAACTCAGATGCACAACATATTGTTTTCTTTTTTCCCCTTTCTGTTTAACTACTGTTAGCGGTATGATCAATATATATGTGAACTATATCGTCTGCTTTTCCTTATTATTTATCAGTTAATCATTCACATAATAGGGATAAAATGTATTTTGAGAGGTTCTTTAGCCATTTATGATCAATTTATAAAATAACTTTGAAATTGCTTCATTTCTCACTCTTTAGCCCGGTCTTACTAGTTATTTCAGAGAATAACACTAGATAAAGCCTGAAATTGTTTATCAATTATGTACTTTGACTTGTCTATTTATTTCATGAAATACCTAGTTATTCTATGAAATAACTGACTTATACACTTTAATGGTAACTCATAAGGAATTGCTTTTGTGTGTGTGATTTTCCCTATCCCATTTATATTTTTAAATATACATCATGGGAAGTTTTTAGTGCCATTACTAAACTTTATCCAATAATTTTTTAGAAAAAAAAAATATTTTACTATTTGAAAAAAGCATCACTTATAGTGATCTAAATAAAATACGATGAATTCAATCCGAATATTTGTTGGCATCGTAAAATTTAAGATTTATTTTAAAATTCATCTAATATAGATCGTTCAATGGGCATTCAATATACCTCCTAAACTGTGTTTAGATATTATTCAAAAAACATGTTTATTTAAAAAGTAATGGTGCACAATACATCAATGCCAATGAGGGTTATTAACGTTGCACTGTAAAAAGGAACACGATACTATTGGCTAATTTAGAACCTCGGTCATACCTAACAAAGAAGTCCTCCCCTCTATTCAGACTACCATACCACACCAATCCTTGAGGCCTTGAGCCTGACATAGAGTGCATCAGCTCTGACACGAGATGGGATCTAAGAGTGCACTAGGGCTTGAATTTAACCACAACCCTAGGCTAGAGTTATAGGATGGTGTAGGATAATGAACCGTCCAAATTGTGTTGGAACTCAGATAACATTTCAATTGAGATTATTTAATACGTTATACTATTTTATGCTTTTAATCTGATAAATTTGATTCGTAGAAAAAAAATAGATTTTTCGTTACTAAATATAATTGTTGGATTTCTCTCATTAAAAAACTTGTTTTCATCAGTACTAATGCAAAAAACTTTTAGCTTAAAGTATACATCACCCTAAAATTCTGAATTTTTGCCAAAAATTCAGGAATTTATTTTGTGATTTTATTTTTATAAAAAGCCCATCTTGGCTAGCCTTATAAAAATATCGTTTATTGTTTTCCATTCACTAGAACTAAGACTACAAGGGTTTTAGTAAATGCAGATGCCGTAACTTTAAATGAGACGTCAAACTTTAAAATGCGTTTTATTCTAAATGTGTTCTTTTCGAAAAGCTCAAACGAGGGCAGTGATTGCTCTAAAAAAGTTTCTAAAATAATTTGCTTTGAAATTTTTGTGTATGTTCTGAGTAACAGTAGTAGTGTTTTTTAGCCGAAAGATTTATCAATCAGTGTTTTATTATAAAATTTGCAGTTCTTTATGTGACTATAATCACTGGTTTTTTAAGCAATTTCATATAAATATCTGAGATAAAAAACTCTAGTTTTTTTTTTAAATTAAAATATCTTTTATTCTGAAGGTCATTTCAAAAAGTAATACCAAAGGAAAAATAGAAAAATTGAGATTTTGTTCACTTATACTATTGGTACAGAGCGGGGCCCCCCCCGTTTATGTCATTTTTCTCCATTTTTACCCATTTTTAGAAGTAATAATTTTTTAATTTCATCCTTTCTTAAAATGTGCTAAATAAATCTAACACCTAAAAAACTCTCCATATCTCCATTTTTAAAAAACAGTTGTTGCCATTAGTTTGATACACCTTGTAGCAGTTTTTATTACTGGAGATAAAAAATTTACAATGTATGTTATACGAAGTTTAGAATGAAATTCCAATATTGAAATTGGGGTTTACGCAACAATTAGCAAAGTTGATAGCTTTAATACGATACATTATACTGAATTCAGCAATGCAATGCATTTATTTTGTATACATTATCCACCAGTAATTTTATTTTTATTACATTAGTGGAACATTGTGAAAAAAAAAATCTACAGTATGATTAAAGATAGCACGTGGTCATTGAAAGGGGAAAAAATACTGTAAATTACGCAAAATGAAAAAACTTGTAATATTCATAGGGAAAATAATTTATGTTATTACCTGAAGTTGCGTTCACTTCCGAACACAATTACTACCGTCACTTCTTAATCATTTGTCGTATTTGTTTACGAACTTCACTGGTCACTGAATTGAAAGAAAAGACCGATATTCCGGACCTTGCCTTTAGTGATTAGCAGATTTCCTCATGCTAAGAAAGTTCATGAGAGGCAAACGTTTTTAAAGGGAATGAAGAGTTAAAAGAATGCACTGACCACCTTGCACATATATAGGCATGTTACATATTCTCATGTACACTGGCGAAAGACCAGTGCATCATGGGAATTCTAATGCTCGTTAGTAAATACGACGTTTAAATTTAGGGTGAGTGAGGGATGTTCTATTAACACACACACATCACACTATTCAGCTACACGAGGGCTTTTGACGACAGACCACATAATTTTGAACCATGGTCAAGTGAAAGGGACGACGTCTGAGCTGGCACCCCCTCTCTTAGCTACCACACCACGCCAACAAGAGGAAGTTTGAGCTTCGACACATTTAAAGTACATCGGTATTCAGCGGTACTACACTCGAACTCATGACACGCCGGCCGCAAGTCTGGTGCCTTGACCATTGGGCTACCGCGACCCTGTTTAATTTTTAGGAAGTGAATGCTTAGAGAAATTGAGGAAACTTGCAATGCGTGACGATTTTTTTCATTTAATATAGTCTTTCAATCTTTTATAACTGATAATTACTTATTTTTTTATTAACATTTGTATATGTATGTCATTTTTGGGACAAGCATAATCACCTGACATGTGAACCAAAGCAAAAAATAGTGATTCAAAAATTTATTTATCCTTACAAAACCCTTGTTCAATTCCTACTATTAACTCACACTCTCTATATATTTATTTGTTTAATTGTTTCTTTATTTATTTATCTTGGTGAAGTTTTCAGTCGTTCATAAAATACATTTTATAGCGCTTATTTGAGCTGAAATTTAATAAACATGATTATTTTGGATGACAATACAATAATTTAATTATAATTATTAAAAATTGATTAAAACTTATTATTTAAAGAATTACAAATAGAGCTACTTTGGCATCATTTTTGGTGACTTAGCGACCCTTTTGGCCACTTGTGTCAAAACTTGAAAAGGTTTTTTTTCTCACGTTTTAAAGCATTCAGTTGAACTGAAATGTTATATACACGATTGTTTTGGACGACAATACGATAATTTAATTATAATTAATAAAATGAAATGCCATTTAATGCTGTGATTCTGTCCTACGTATATACATATTTATATTAAATGTAACTATTTAATAAAAGTAGCTAAAATAAAATTTGTCTTTGTTGATCTAAGTAGAGGTTGACTTAATTTTTTTTTTATTACTTGTTTTTTTTCAAAATGAACCCGACCTCCAGCATTTCAGTTATATTTGAGGATCCCAATTCACTTAAATAACAAACCGATAAGGAAAAAGTGGGAATGAAAAATCTCAGATACCCACACCACAACTAGATTGTTCAAGCGGAATGCACCATTCCACAACGCAAAATCCAAATTACACACCCATCCAGTCGCATAAATTTCAATTTCTTATTTCCCGAAAGAGTTAAAGAACAACAAACCCACATCTTGCTCTATATCCTTGAGCAAGATTGCGAATAAGGCCGGGGCTACCAGGGGCCTTGATGCATACTACGTAATAACAATAAAATATCAATAAAGGCGGGTCCGTAACGGGCGCTATGAAATGAATCAAGCGTAGAAGAAGAGCTTCGAGAATTGCATCCAAAACAAACTGTTACATCCAGAAAAGAGTCCCGCTCTTAGATTGCTCAATAAATCAGTCAGGATTGCTCAATAGCGCAAATTCGTCTGACAGCGTAATTTGGGTAAACCAGGCATTATTTACACCCACAATAACCCGAATATGACATGGAGAGACAAATTCAATTTAATGTCTACCTTCTTCCTTTTAAAGATGCACGCTCTATTCTTTAAAAAAGAAGAAGTTATTTTCTTTTGATCGACCAGAAAGAATGATAGAAGATAAGAATAAGAAGATAAGAGAGCAAATGGGGAAATAATTCATGTCGGAGGATGAAAAGAGATGGGGAAAAGAGGTTGATGAGACTTTGGAGCGCTGACGTTTGTATATACTGAATGATTTTTTGGGGGGGGGTAGTGCAAGATATGTGTGTGTGGAAATGGTTGGTTGTTTATTTTTTGTTTTTTGAAAGGGAGTAATTAATAGAACGATCTTATTACAGTCGGAGCTCTGTATAACAAAAGTTACTTAATCCAGAAAAGTTCGTTACATGGAAGATTCGTTAATTAGAGAGGTTCATATTTTAATATACTTTATAAACCAAATAAAACAAATTTTAAATTCATAAACACCACATATTAAAAAAAAGTAATTATTCACACTTTTTTTAAAGTAGTAATATATGCTTACTTTATATATCTTACCCATAAAAAAAGAATGATTGCAAGGAACACAAGAAAAAAAAAAGAGTGTCGTCACTGTATTTTCAATATTAAAAAAATAATTTTTTATAATAAAATTAACGAATTTTAAGTACGTTTTTCTAATTTAAAGCATACAAGTAATATTAAGCATACATTAATTTATAACTAGAACATTTGGACACGGGACAACTCCACTGAGGGTGAAAAGGAATATCGAACGTTTCTAATGAACTGGAGTATGGGGGTTAGATGTGACACTTCTTGGATGAAACGTCCAGAATTCTAATGCTCTCGATGAGTTAGGATTTAATAAAACCAGTTCAAGTTTAATGGCCACACCATAAAATGTGTTAAGGAGAGAATAACTTAAATGTTGGAAATACTTTAAAAATAGAGAGAAAATATTGAGTCATAAAAATAAAAAGTTCGTTATATAGAAAATGCACTTCGCTATAGAGAGGTTATTTTATGTAAAGAAAATCGTGAAATGTTCAAGGTTCCAGGAAAAGTTCGTTTTATAGAAAAATTCGCTATATAGAGGTCCGTTATATAGAGGTTTGACTGTATCTGTAAGTGTATTATAAATAGACCATAAAAATATATAGTACATTGGAATAAAAATTATTTAAAAGAATGTATAGTATTCAGCTTTTCGCGATTATAAATGCTGCTCGCGACTATCTTCTCCCACACATAACGTACACCACCGCAACTCCTAGATCGCGGGAGTGGGAGTAGGATTCTTGGGGGCCAAAGCGACTGACACCAAATACATACTTGGGCTTCAATTGTACTCAAGTACAATTGGAGTCCGAAACCTGACTGGGGGAAGCGTAATACTCTCCGTTACACTAATGTTCTCCCCCTACACACGTTTACGTACAAGATATGCATTTTAGTTTCGGAAGAGGATTTTTTTACCTTTCATTTAATTCTTCTTAAAAAACCCGACAGGATATAAAAATTATCTTATTTTTGAACACCAGTGTATAACACTTGTGTATATGGTATTTATATATATATATATATTACATACGGTACATATATCACATGCGGTATTACGTACGTTACTCATATTATATCTTTAGATAACCTGTTTCTATCTTCTATGTTAATCAATGTAACTCCAATTCGATTTTAAGTTTTCTTAAAAATTTGTTTCTGAAAATATTGTGTTTAAGGTGTCCCTAAAAATTATATATATTAAAAATCCTATCATGTTTTTCTCTTAATACTGAAAAGATTAAAAACTTTTAAAATATTTAATCTTTCCATTCAAAAGTTTATATAAGCTTACTTTTCTTTTACTTCTTAGAATAGAGAATAAGTTAGCTATACAAGCAGACATATGGAGAAATTATTTTCTTATGTGTTCTGAATAACATTAAACAACCAAATGACTTCCAGCCTAAATAATTATCTATTTTTATGTCCTTACACTTTTCACATGAATTTTAAACTGTATAAAGATGCAAAATTTCAAAAACTCAAAAATGAACCAAATTAAATATTAGTTTTCAATTACTTTTAAAGTGGATTTCGTAAGTTTTCAATAGCGAATTCAAATTAGACTGCTGAAATTTCTTTTAATGCATATTGATAATTTATAATATTCTAAGAAACCGGAAACTTTTATTTTCAGCTTCATTGAAATATATTACTTGTAATGAAAACTGAATATACCTCTATAAAGCAGTTTTTCTTACTAAAATTGTGCATATTAAACAATAAATATTTTTTGGCTTTTTCACAGAATATTATGTTTGAAATGAATGGTTTTTAAAAAAAATAATTTACGGATCAATTAAATAATTGAGGGTTCCTTTTGAATTTCTCTCTAAAGTAGTTGGAGCATAATAATTTTAAGATTTAATACGCTTGCATATGATTATTTTGAAGGTAATTTGTTCAGATAATCATTCTTTTCAGCTGAAAAATTTAGTATAACTTTAAACGTTGCGCATTTCTGCTTTTGATTATTATTTATTCTACGAGAGTACATTTTTTATCAATTAAAAATATTTTTATCAATTAAAAAAAAAATATGAGTAGGGATACGTCTTTTGAAAGATTGCGTTTTATTTAGTGTTTCTTTAAACTTTTTTTTTTTTTTCTTTTGTAAAACTTTAAAAAATTATAAAAATAGTTGAAATTAAATCCTTGAAAAAAAAATTAAATATAATGCATATTTAAAAAAATGCATGTAACTTCAAGGGTGTTAGCGGTAGTAAAATTTTTTAGCATATTCAAGTAATCTAAGAGGTTTATAAAATTTTGGAAAATATACAAAGAGTGGCGGGGGGGACTCATAAAGATACATGTACACAAATTAGCCTTTACAAAATAATTGATTAATAATGAATAATTTCAAAAATACTTTGATGTAAAATTATTCTAAAACGCTTTTCCAAAGCTCTTCCTTTTAAATAACATTTGAAATAACAAACACAAAGATCATTTGCTAAGGAAAAAGTTAGAAAATTAAAAAAAATTTTCTTTTTACTGAAGGCCCCATCTATTTCTACTACTATAAATTTTCTTTTCTTATTAGAATTTATTTGAGAAAATTATTCTAGAACAAACCTGTGAATTCTTTTTGCTAAAATAATAATGTGTGTATGCGTACATGCTCTAATTAAAAGATTAAAAAGAAAATAGCTGAAAGGATCAAGGTTTAGAATAAATTTTAGGAACTCTCCGTTATAAATTCAGACCAGTGAGAACAATTAAGCATTCATTTAAAAGTTATGCAATATTACACGTAGCAAAACATAGATGAAAGTAGTGAGAAGAAAAAATATATATAAAGAGAAATATAAGTTAAGATCTTTCTTTCTCTTTCTCTCTCTCTATTTAGAAATAATTTAAAATTACTTTAGAACATTTTCACTCACGATCTGGAAGTGAATGCAGTTAAAAAGAGGAATGTTAAACACAAGTTCTTTATTCTAAATATTTTAAAGTGTATTACATTAAACGATCATACTTTATAACCCAGCGTTTCTCAAACTGTGGGGCCTCCCCCAAGAGGGCGTGATAACACTACGAGAGGAGCGAGAGCATATTGAAAAGTCGAAAGCAAAAGATTATTTCAAAATTTTTTTTAATTTATTGAAAGTAAACAAAAACAAAATACATTCTGACATAATAAAAAGTAAAAACAGAATTATATACTGATATAATACATTCGTAAATGTATCAGTACTACACAATGTATTTGATAATTAGTTTAACAATTATAAGTTAAGATACAGTTGAACAATTTCCAGTGACCCCATGGGTTTGTCATATAAAATATATACAAAAATTAATACTATCTTGATAATTTGCACGGTTAATAATTAATCCCTTAACTGTCGATTAAAAGTTACAGAATTCATTCTTTAATGCCATTGTTTATCACGTGGTCGCAAGTTGGGGGAGAGTAAATAAGTAAATCTTCAGAAATGAGTAAAACTTTCGCAAAACAATGTCAAGGTCCTTTTTTGTTGCATTTCTAAGTCTTCCGGAATAATTTTATGGATAACAGTGCACAGTAAAGATCGTACCAGAAGACGTATATATACGTCCAGCGCAATTAACGCCTTGGGTGAGCGAGGTTTTTATAAACGCCGGTGACATTTAAAAGTTCAAAGTCGTATCGTAGCCTTACCGGCAAAGTGTGTCATTATTCAATAAATTGTTATTGTAAGGAAGGGGAATGGAAATTGATTAAATATTGAGTCACAAATATTGAAAGATCGAGAAGAACTGTTATAACCTTTTAGATTAAAATCATTGAAAAATGTGTAATAGTCGAAACAAGTTCATATAACCTATCAAAAGCAGCCACTTCTTAATTCAAATTTCAAAATCTTAAGTTCTGAATTAAACTAAAACAAAGAAAATTTAGAGAAACAAGTAAAAAAATGTTTTTTGTAAATTCAATCAACAAATAAAAATTTTATTTTAGCTCCTTTTTTTAAATAGTTACAATTAATATAAATATGTATGTACATGCGACAGAATCACAACATTAAGTGGTCATTAATTTTTATTAATTATCATTAAAATATCGTATTGACATCCAAAACAATCTCGTGTATATAAAAGTTCAGTTCAACTGAATGCTTTAAAACGTGAGAAAAAAACATTTTCAAGTTTAGATACAAGTCGCCAAAAGGGTCGCTAAATCACCAAAAAACGATGTCAAAGGGGCTGCATTTGTTACATTTTAAATAATCAGTTTTAATTAATTAATTTTTATTAATAATTAAATTATTGTATTGTCATCCAAAATAATCATGTATATAAAATTTCAGCTCAATTGAGCGCTTTAAAATGTATTTTATTAACGATTGAAAATTCCACCAAGATAAATAAATAGATAAATAAATAGAGAGTGTAAGCTAATAGTAGTAATTGAAAAAATAATTCCTTATTAAAAGAAACATGTTACTTTTTTGAATATTTTAAATCATTGAACCTCTTTAGCTAATAGAAAATGCTTCACAAGTTCAAATATTAAAGTATAATATAGCATTTATGAAGAGGATACTTATAATATTTGCAAAATTATTATCAAGTATGTTTAATCAATAGAATAACAAAAATGTTCCGTATTTTGAAATAAAGATTTTACAACACAGGGAGCTTAGTATCTAACATTATAGAGCTTTTTTTGAAAAAAAATTTTGATCAGTCACTAATAGAAAGGAATTAAAATATTTAATGCCTCAGACTTAATTATTTAAACACTTGCACGCTGAAAAATAGATATAAGAGAGAGAGAGTAACCCCTGCCAAAAATTTTATTTCCAGAAACATTCTCGAATATGACTAAAATATTCTTTCCCTGTTCCCCTTTTCACTCATCCCTCCATTTTCATTTTTTTCACATGCCAACTCAATTTAATTTCCCAGAAGCATAACTTAATTACTACGACAATAAGAGAAAAAAAAAATTTCCAGATCAAACTGGAAATTTATGCCACTTTAAACTCAACGCACATCCGAAACGTGCAGTGGATGACAATCTATATCTCTTCTCCCTGAACGCTGTTCCCCGTAATTTCTGTAGACATCTCGTAAGCCCTATAACCTTTGGATAAAAGAACCATCATTGCATCAGAAAAAGCTTCATGTAGACATATATAATAATAAATTTATTATATTATTGTCATGTGGTTGTTATTACGTCAGCTAATCCACAATGTTTCGTGCCTGTAAAGTAATTAATATTTAATCAGAGTTTTTGTATACATTGTACAAATCCTGTAGATTCTGTAATATAAGAACGATTTTGTGCTCATTATGACGCTTGCTAGATGTAGTGTAATTAATAATAAATTAAGTATGTACATAGTTAAAGTTATAATTAGGTAACAATCGCTTATTATCTTATCTATTCATAAACGGAATGTGTAACTTAGTAGCTACAAAACATAAATGTTTTATTTTTAACATTTGTTAGTACTGTTGTGAGATAAACAGTACTAAAAGAGATTTTTACTTATTATTTATTTACCAGCAAACAAAATCATTATGTTTCAAACTTTTACTGAAAATTTTGATTTCGTGAATGTGTCTGTATCTGTTTTTCCTCATATAATTTTTAACCAAAGGAAAATTTTGTTGTGTGATTGAAGAACTTTCAAATATGAAATCCGAACAACAATCAAACCATTCTTTCAGAAAAAAACTTTCCAAACTTCAAGCATAAACCACTGATCACACTTAACAGGGAAGCTATTGGCTGACATGTATGAATCCACAACAATACAAATTAAAAGTTCATATAAATAAGGGTAACATTGCGGTAATCTAGACTAACAATAACGCAAATGAAACGCGTAGTTGCTGTCAAGCTTTGACACTAATGTTGATTTTCTGATTGTGTTTATATAGCCGGTAAAGACATTCCAGGGAAGCTTCTAGAACTATCTCGGCAAATAATCATTTTGAAGGCTACTAGATTTGTCACGGGCATTCTGCTTTGTCACAAAATTTACTTAATGTTTCACGAATGCCATCAACATTTAGCATTAGTGAAAGTATATTATCTGCCAGCAAATCATCTTTCTGGGTACAATAGACTAATGGTGGAAAAACGAACAAATTTGAACTTTCTGTAACAGCACATAACATTGAATTGTTATCGTAAAACTTTTATCGTAAGAATTCGAATTTCTCTTTTCTCATGTTGAATAATTTCTACATATTTTTGAGTTAAAAACACGAAATTTAAATAGAAATTTATATGACTTCTAACTAAAAGAGAGACCAACTGTAAATATTTAAAATTATGGATGTAAGATATTACAACCCTTAAAAATGTTCCCTAACTATTCAAGTCTTATATGCACTGCATGATATAAAAACTTTAAATTTAATACCACTTTCTAATACATTAAAAGTTCTGAATTAGCATTATTATTAAAATATGCAGCATAATATGTTGGCATCTTATTTTCAAACTTTTCCCAAAACTTTTTTATGAATTGATTCCTATTAATCTGCAACTTTATATGTAATATGCAATTTAACTATGTGATCTTGTTTATTTTTATTCAATGCCTTTTTTTCACATGGGTTAAAATGATAGTTGTAGAATGTTTTCGGAGAAAACATTTATTTCTTACACATGGTTTCCCAAGTAAAATATTCTAGTTTTTTACTCAAGCAATGCAAATTAAAAATACAGAAAACTCTTGAATTTTTCGGATGAATTAGTGTTTTATTTACGTAGCACTATTGGCATGCAACACAAAAGCTATTGGCAACCGACACTGCAATTTTTGAACGATTGTCAAAGTGACGAGATTGACACCAGATTATATACCCTCTCCAAACTTCCCCACCATGCCCACGGGTGAGAGAGCGTTGTATTTCCCTCATTTCGCTTTACGAGGGCTATTGGCGACGGACCTAGTAATTCTGAATCCTGGTCAAGTGACGAGGACGACATCTAATCTGGCACCTCCTCTCCTAACTCCCATACCACACCGACGGGAGAAAGTTTAAGCATCGACACATTTGAAGTGCAACGGCCTCCTTTGCACGGTGGAATCATTCCTCTTCAGCAGTACGAGACTCAAACTCATGACATGCCCCTGTCAGGAGTCCCTGACCTTGACCACTCAGCTACCACGCCCATCACGCCCATGGAAGTATTATGAGTCTTGACAGATTTTACTCTTTTGTGACGATTGTGTCAGATATGCACTAGTCTTAACCCCCCTCCCTGATCAGACCGCAGGCCGCGTTCACTGCCCTTTTCTATGAATACGAGCAAACTTATAGAACTAGTACGAAAAGCTATGCACAGGTCTGTCATCCAGCTGTTGGTGACATTTGGAGAGGAGGAATTATGATACACCAGTTTCTACAATGTTTTCCGTTGATCAGTAAGTCGTCGCGAAAAAGTTAACGTGCATGAAACCTTCTATGCAGTGATTCTCCAGGGCAGCGTTTCTCAAAGTGCCCTCTAGATGGGGCGTGATAGCCCTATGTAAAAGCGCGAGCCTATTGAAAAGTCGAAAAAACAAAAGATAATTTTAAAAAAATTAATTATTTACTGAAAGTAAGCAAACAAAACACATTCTAACATAATAACATATAAAATACAAATTTGCACTCGTATAATACACTCATAAATGTATCAGTACTTGATAATTAATTTAACAATACTGAGTTAAGAACAAGTTGAATCATTACCACTGACCCCATGGGCTTATCTTTTTTAAAATTTTACAAAAATCAACACTTATCTTGATAATTTGTACGGTTTATAGTTAATCTAGAAACTGCCGATTAAAAGTTACGGGATTGGCTCTCCAGTATCTCCGTTTTTTCAAGTAGATGCGTATGTGATGTTTTTTTTTCTAAGGGGGGGAGGTATACAAAGGAATAAATAGATAAAACCTTCACTGAAATAAGTAAATACTTTGTAAACAGTGTCAAGGTCCTTTTATTGTATTCCCAAGCCTTCGGAAAAATTTTATGGATAGCAGTGACAGAGAAGATGGTAGTTCGGAAAGACGTATATATACGTCCGGACATTTAACGATTTGGCTGAGTGAGACGTATATATGACGGAGGCACTTAAGAGGGAGGTTAAAATGTATTGTAGCTTCAGCATCAAGGTGTAGTATTATTAAATTGAATACATTGTTATTGTATGAAGGGGGCGCGATGAAAAATTAAAATTGAATATTGGGCCACAAATATTGAAAGTTTGAGAAGCACTGCTTCAGGGGGGTAAGGGGTTGAACTCATGACACGCCAGACATGAGTTGGTGACTATGGCCACCTATGGCCTACACGCGGTCATTGCTGATATATCAGGACTGAAAAGTGATGATGTTTTTCACCCTTGTAGGTAGTTTTAAATGTAGGAAAATCTGGGAGAGAGAAGGATTATTTTCATTTAGTTGACTTTACAGCCGAGGGATGATCAGAAAACTAGATGCAGTGCGCCAAAAGGACGTTATAAAAAGACCAACTGTGTTGTTTCTCGCCTTGGGATATCATTTCAATCAAATAGAGCTTGTTCAGGCACAAGTAGGGAGGTATAGAAGGTACAATACTTTAGCTACAAACGTCAGGTATATCGTTTTAACAGCGAGAAGAACCCAGTTAATAATGCGACAAATGAGTTTCCTGTTCACAAAACACTATTTAGAAGCTTTCAGTGCATGCGCGAATATATGCCTGAAGATCATATGACTGTGTGTATGTCCCCTCTGACGAGAAAACAGTATAACACACGTTTTTAATGGGCTTCAACAGCGTAAAAATTGGATCAAGTACTACTGTTCATGTTTCTTTTTCTCTGAAGAGAAATTTCAGTAGATTTATTATCTTACCGGTTTTGTACATGGCTGTTATCTGGATTGAAGTAACAATGTGTACTAACATCAAAGGCAGTGATATGAATTTTAGAGTATAATGGTATGGACTGGCCGAAGGATTTCGTTATTTTGAATCCCTGTCAATGATAAGGATGACATGAGCTAGCCAAAGGCAGGACTTTGTACCTCGAAACACTTATTGTGCACCTGGCTATCAATATTGTGGGTCTTCAGTTGCACTGGGACTGGAACTGATGACACGTTAAGACAGATATCATGACCGTGACCACTTGGTTACCACGGTCAAGACATGGACCCTACATCATAATGAATAGTCTGGCTTCTCTATATGATTCCAGATGTAGAGCTGATCATTGCATTAATGAAATTATCCAGACATGTTGCTTTCGATGATACATTCTGTTATACGGACCATTATGCGATGTGCTAACACATAGTTGTCCAGGTCAGTCTGAACTACTAGAATATTGAACGTTTCCTGGATTTAAATCCGTTTGAAAACACTAGAGCGATGCCTTGTGTGTTCGACATCAATCTTCCATCAAACAAGAATAAAAACTAGAATCTTAACATACCTTGGATGATATCCGCACTCACAGAGAACTACAAACTTTACAGTGAGTGAGTGAATATTAACGTCGCACTGTTCAGCTACACGAGGGCTTTTGGCGACGAACCACGTAATTTTGAACCATGGTCAATTGACACGGGCGACACCTGAGCTAGAACGCCCTCTCTAACTACCACACCAACAGGATAACGTTTGAACTCTCGATAGATTTAACGTGCCTCGCGTCCCTACACGGCGGATCTTTAGTGGTGCTGGGCTTGAACTCGTGACACGCCACCCATGATCCGATACCTATACCACTCGGCTACCGCGGCTCACAAACTTTACAGAAAAGTATTTATTATTAATATGAGTTTTAGAAGCACTCATGGTGTGTTTTCTTTCAGGATGTGTATAAGAATGTTTGAGTTAGCTTCGACAGGTTTTAACAGCCCACTTACGTTCTTAGACTCAAAGTGAATTTTCGACGCAATGTGCTATATTCTGGCAACACCAGCTCTAAAAGTTTGACACATTCAATATTAGTCAATTTTGTGCTACACAAAAAAGATTGTTCTTCGGCTTTAGGTTTCCTCCACCATTGTATTAATTTTCAACCATTACTTAGTCTATAGTTTGGGATAGAAAAGAGAGAAATTAAAAAACCCATATTATTTTAATTTAAAAGAAAATAATGTATTTAGCAGAGAAGGAGACATATTTAGTAACAAAAGTTCTCATATAATAAAGAAAAGACGAAGTGAAGTTTCTTAAATTAGCCATTGAATAAATTCAAAAGTTCGAAATTTTTAGCAAAATTTCTTATATTTCATTTATTTATAAGATTAATCATTCGAAGATTATCATACTTAACAGAAAATAGAATAAAATAAAAATAATAATTATAAAACGCGCGCGTGAATTAATATGTATAAAAAAAAGATATAATGATAAACCTATAAACCCCAATTTCACTAGTGTGATATTGACAAGTACTTATATTAACAACCTAATAACATTATGTTGTTCCTCAACCATATAAGGCTTTTCTATACATTTATATTCTTTCGGCATTATTTTAACTTATAAGGAAAATCACTTATACTAGAAAAAATAACTTAAATTTTGACCAAAATCAAATGGTAAAATTCCCAGTTAATCTTTCTCATCAAAAATAAATTCAATATAGAATATTTCAGTTACCCAGGAAGAACATTAATTTAATGTATGTCTGCCTTTACCAGCAAGTGATATCATCCGAAAAGATAAATCTGAATTTCTTCAGAATAAAAGTAAGGTCTTATCGCTCCTAGACAGCGCGACATGATATTACAAGCATTTAGTTGGTTATTAAGATGTCATACCAAGGAATCCTTTTTTAAACTGACTAACTCGTTAACACACGAGGGATTATTAATAAGAAATAATAATTGGGTGTCATAATTCACTATTTAAATTTTCTGTGAAGGAATTTCAATCCATAATTGTCTGGTGTCCACAAAGACTTCTCATAATAATTAATTTTTATTTTAACCACCTAATGTAAAAGGCCCTATTAGCTACAATTGTTTACCCTAAAACACTCCCCGTTCGCACTTTTCGAAGTGAAATTATAAAATATTGTACAGTCTAATTATTCCGATCAATCACAGAAGGCATTAAAAGAAAATCATGTGACTCTAAAAAGCTTCCGGTTGAGGAAGAAACAAAGCTAAGATCTCTGGAAAGAACATAGAATGCCTGTGACCGTCATTTTGTGCGCGTTTGTATTGTGTTCTGTCTTCATTTTAGGCGGGAAAAATAAAATGTGGATTTAAAAGCCAACATGTTTTTTCATCAATCCATTAAGGACTGCAACAAGAGAGCGATAAATTTATCTTACAGGGGGAGGGCACGTCTATAAGGAAATTCATTTCGGGTCGAGACTTGGTGTATTAGTAGTATTCCTTTAGGGTGTTCAACCCTGAATGTAATTCCGCCGAATGGCGAGTCAATTCCGAGAAAATAGCATTCGAAATTCATGATTAGCTTTTATACAATTAAGTTTCAATTTCTGCCATCAATTCCGTAGCCTGGTTAGGAGAACGCCTGGTTACTATGTGGGGGGTCAGGGCTCTATTCACGCAATAAACTTTTCTTTTCAATTCTTTGAACTATTTTTTTCAAATTAAATAAATTTATTTATAAAAGGTTTATTAAATATTAAGTGATAATTTATGTAATTATTTTCTATTTTATAAAGTAAAAAAATTAAATTATTTTATTATTAAAATTATTTAAAATCATTGTTAATAAAAATTATTATTACTAAAAATTATTGTTATTAAAAAATATGTTTAATAAATTAATTATTATTATTTTATTATTAAAATTATTATTTATTATTAAAATTATTATTTTATTATTAAAATTATTATTTATTATTAAATTAACATTAAATTATTATTAAATTGCTGATTAATTAATTATTAAATTTATTATTAGTTTTATTAAAATAATTATTAATTTATTATTAAAATGATTATAAATTTAATATTAAAATTATTAATAATTTATTATTAAAATGATTATAAATTTAATATTAAAATTATTAATAATTTATAAATTAAATTATTATTAACTTTAATTAAATTATTTAATAAATTTATTAAACTTAAAAATTTATTATAAATTTATTAACTTAAATTATTTAAATAAATTTATTAAAACTATTTAAATAAATTTACAAAAATTATTTAAATAAATTTCTAAAAATAATTAAAATAATTTTAGAAAAATAATTTTAAAAAATTTAAAAATATATATACACTCTGTCGCAAAAAAATATATGCACCCAGAAGAAATCAAGCTACAATCACGAAACTCGGCAAGAATGTAGTCTGGTAAGAGATATGCAAATGATTAAAATTTCGAAGCCAATGAGACAAGGCTAAGTGTGCTATGCGCATATTAGTTGCGCAACTGGGAGAGTTTAAAAGCATGAGTACGAGCGCCGTACGGCTATCCAAACGAATCTGATGACTTTGATAGACGATATTGAGACTTAGGATGCCTCTAAGACGTAACCGGCGGCAGTACGAGCAGCTGACGGACTTTGATAGGGGCCGTATAATAGGTCTCAGAGAAGCAGGTTGGTCGAATAGACGTATCGGCCGCCACCTCGGTCGGAGCGATATGGTAGTTGCTCGGTGTTGGCAACAGTGGATCACAGAAGGTAGAGTGTACCGTCGCGGAGGGTCAGGACGTCCCAGGAACACAAATGATCGCGAGGATCGTGCAATCAGAAGAGTGGCCACTTCGGCACCAACAACGTCGCTAGCATCGATTCAACGCCACTTACCTCCTTCCAGACATCCAGTGCCATCAAGAGAAACCATAAGGAGACGACTGACCGAAGTTGGCTTGAGGAGCCGACGTCCGCTAAGACGCTTACCACTGACCCCACATCATAGGCAGTGTCGACTGGATTTTTGCCGACCTCGGGCAACTTGGAGTGTGACAGACTGGAGACGTGTCATCTTCAGTGATGAATCCCGATTCAGTCTCAGTGCTGATTACCACCGCACACGTGTCTGGAAGCGCACCGGCCAGCGGTCCGATCCGGCATTTATTGTCGAGCGGCATACAGCAATTTCACAAGGTGTGACAGTGTGGGGAGCAATTTCTTGGGACACACGATCATCTTTAGTGGTCCTTCAAGGCACTTTGACAGCTCGCAGATACGTGGACGATATTTTAACGCCGATTGTGCTACCCATGCTATCAAGTCACCCAGGTGCCATTTATCAACAGGATAATGCTCGTCCACATACTGCGCGACTCTCCCAACAATGTCTTCAAGGATATGACGTCCTACCATGGCCTACCAGGTCACCAGATCTTTCGCCAATAGAGAATGTCTGGGACGCGCTGGGAAGGCAACTGCAGGGGTCCCGAGATACAGGAGAATTAACTGCGCAGATGCAAAGACTATGGCAGGATCTTCCACAGGGGGTCATAAGTGATCTAATTGAATCGATGCCACGCCAAATTTCGGCATGTATAGCTGCCAGAGGTGGCTTTACTACTTACTGATTTTAACCTTTTTGCAAGCTGTAACCGCTTAATAAAATGATATTTTGTTCTGAATTTTTAATCATTTGTTTATTTTCATATACACTACCTGCATACCAAATTTCGTGAATGTAGCTCAATTTCTTCTGGGTGCATATATTTTTTTGCGACAGAGTGTATATATAATTTTAAAAAATTTATAAAAATTATTTTTATAAATTTATTAAAATTTTTAAATTAATGTATTTAAATTACATAAATAAATTTATTAAAATTAATTACATTTTCTGTATAAAATAATTAAATTAATAATATATAAAAAGACACACATATTATTTTTGTTATATATTAATTATAAAATACTTTATATTATATATAATATTTTATTGTACTTCGCATTATTAAACTATTTGTAACTAAACTATTAAAAAACTATATTCGTAAAATATCATTTAATATTTATTACATATTTTATTATAAATATTATTTATTAATATAAAAATATATTTATATATAATTTAATATAAATATTTTTTTAAAATTTAATATAAATATTTTTTTTAAATTTAATATAAATATTTATATAATTACAGTAATTTTTTACTTTATAAAATACATAATAATTACATAAAACATCATTTAATATTTAATAAACCTTTCACAAATAGATTGATTTAATTTGAAAAAACAATTGAAAAAATTGAAAAAAATAAGCTTATCGGGTGAATAAAACCTAACCCTTCGCATAGTAACCAGGCGCTCACCCAACCATGCGCTACGGAATCTTTGGAGGAACTTGAAACTTAATAGTATAAAAGCTAAGCATGAATTTCGAACGCTATTTTCTCCAAATTGACTGGCCATTCGGCGGAATTACATTCAGGGTTGAACACCCCAAAGATATACTACTATTACACCAAGTCTCGACCCGAAATGAATTTCCTTAGTCGTGTCCTCCTCTTGTTAGTAAAACTTTTTTTTTTTTTTTTTTTTTTGCTTTGTATATGCAGTGTATCTGGATTCAAATGATAACATCTGGCTGGGATCAATTAGTTAGTTTCTTGTAGTCGATTGTTGGAATGAAAAATGTTGGTATTTAGAATTTCATTAATTTGATGATCCCAAAGAGACGACAGGACGAAAAAAATACCAGCCATGTAAAGGACAAAACTTTCCTTTTCTGGGGAGATCTCAGGCTTTTTATAGTCATGGTGAACCAAAGTTATTGAATCTATATAATTTCCGTTTCATGCTTTTCTGAGCGATATTCCGGTGATACAATCTTGCGTCATCCTTAATTTAAAATCACTTAAATTTTAGTTTTAAGGAGAAAAGGCCAATACAATGCAAATTAATCCTCACTCGCAAACTTGGAGGACTCAAGAACATTATGGATTAAAGTCCCTCAAGAACAAAATAACGTTGACTGCTACATATTTATTTTGAATGGCTTATAATTTATAATTATCTGAATGCAAAAGTTATATTTGCCTTAAGAAAAAAAAAGGACATCATACAGATTCAGCAAATAATTTTTTTAAACTTCAGTATTAAAAAAACTGGTCTATATTTTTCTACATCTAAAAATGTATAGCACTTATACGATCGTTGATGAAATAACCTGAAAATGTGAAAAAGAATTTGGTAAAAATTTTTAGAAAATGGCCACGTCTCCTTTGACACATTTTAAAAGATAATTCCTTTCGTATTAAACATACATAAACCATTAATATGTCTTTACTAGAAAGGGACAATCCCACACACATACTTTTTTCTTTTGATGTTACCTTTTTTTTTTTAAATTAGTTTTGCATGAGAGAAAAGGAAAAAGTTCAAGGTTTCAAACATCAATTTTCACAGTTTTTTGAAAGAAATTATGTAAAAAATTTTATATAAAATCTATATGAGTATATTTTGCTCATTGTTTTATATAACTCAAACTCAGTGATGCAATAGCCCATGAGGGCAAGGGCTTACTGAGCACATTCCAGTTTACGTGACCAATGGTCGCTGAGGTGTTTCAGCATATGTCCTGGTCAGGTGGTCATCTGAAGCTTGATACCCCCAGTTTTAAGTCCCAATTAGGCTTGGTACTCATTTGTCAACCCACTGCTTACTATTTTATATATTTATGTAAAATGTTTTGTATATTAAGAAATATTTTTAAAAAATGGTACCTAAATGAAAATATGTTTGATAAAATTACGTACATATGTTCAGCTATAAAAAAGAAAAACGATTAATTTAAAAAGAACTTTTGTAACTCTAAAGAATGTTTAAACAAGCACTATAAGGTATATAAAAATAGTAGGAAAAAATATTAGTGAGTGAAAAACATTGAAATATTTTTAATTTTTTCAGTTTTTCTCCTAAGCAAAAATTTGGGTTTTTAGGGAACACTTTAAAAAAACTATCGCAATATATAGTTAAAATTGTTTAGGCATCTACTCAAGTTACCTGAGCATAAAGTGAACCTGTTTCTTTTTTCGTGCTTCTCAAACTTTCAATATTATGGACCTAATTTTCCATTATAATTTTTATTGCTGCCCCTCCTTACAATACAATAACAATAACAATATATATATATATCCTAATTTTTTTCTATGGAAAAATTTTCTTAATATTTCTCTCCTTCACGGATACCTTAATGTTCTCTTTTCATAATTTCATTTTTACTATATTGTCAGGTTTATCATCCACTTGTTAGAAATAGACTAAATTTTTTCAACATGGCTCTATTTATCTTTTTTCTCTTCAATCGAATATTTCTGTTGTACGGGAAGATGGATCCCTAAAGCGTTGCTTAACCTAAATCGCTTGCCTTATTCAGCGACAGCTTTAGAAATCATAATATGCCTCCAGTTTAGTCAAAGACTTTTTTTTTTTTTGTATCTACGTTTGTTGTGTCTTATGAACTCCAATTTCTTTTTTCTTCGGCATTGTAGGTTTTAGAATTCTTTTCCTTTTTATTTTTATTAAACTTTATATATATATATATATTATCGAGAACATTTATAACCCCGTGCACCACAAAAAGTATCACACGGGGCTTACATGAAAGAAGGCGTGAAACACATCACAAAGAAGAGAAGGATTACAACAGAAACATCCATGCCTTATCCGGGATTCGAATCCAACCCTTATGGCATCCCAGTCAGCGTCACTTATAACTATACCGGAGTTGTTACAATAACATTATACTGAATCCAATTATAACGTACTTTGATGTAAAAAAGCTATACAATGCGATTTTAATTATAAACTGTACAAATAACCATGATATAAGTACTAAATTTTGTATATGAAACCCAATGGGAAAGTCACTAGTAATTATTAAACTTCCTCTTAACTTGGTAAATTAATTATTAAATACATTGTGCAATACTCATGCATTTCTAAGAATATTATATCAGTGTAAATGTGTATTTTATTTTTCATTGTGCCAGAATGAATTTTGTTTTGCTTCCTTTCAGTACATTTGTAATTTTTTAAATCTTTTATTTTTGACATGCTTGCGCCTTTTACGTAGGGTTATGTAGCTTCACATTTTAAGAAACACTTAGTACATAGTTTTTACAAGAATAGTTTTATGTACGAAAAAGAGGGACAAATAAAAGTTTGAAAATTGCAAAGTTTTATAATTTTTAAGGAAACTGTCCAAATATTTTACTAAAAAATATATTAACTGTATTATGTATATTGTTTTATATATATGCGAAAAATAGTTTACATATTTAAGAGATTAAAAAAAGGGTACATGAACAAAAACATGTAATACGATATCTCAAAAATTATGTCCAACTTAAATTAAACATAAAAAGAATTGAAATTAAAAATTATTTTTGTATTTCTACAGAATGACTCTTAAATGACTTTATTAAGATCAACAAAAAATTTAAGCTTTATTGAAAATTTTTTAAAGATATATGTCCCATAAACAAATAGTCTTAATTTTGTGCCTTTTACTACTTCGTGCACGTCCTGGTACCCTTTGAGCTACTTTCTTTCTTTATGTATTTAAAAATAATATTTTAACATTTTATATAGTGTTTCTATTCCATAAAATGATACGAGATGAAATTTTTTTACCTATAATTCACACAATTTTAGAAATTTAAATGTTTTGAAGAAAGTTTGGAAAGTTTTAAAATCCTACTCCTTCTGTAATTATTAATTTTTAACCTGAAATTTTTTTAATATTCTTATGAATGTTAAAAACAACTTTAGGGATCGATTTTAAATAACTTAATTCGTTTTTGAGAAAAAAATAATAAAATGTTGATATATACATGCTAAAAATGAACGAAATAGCCAATTTCGCTTACATTTTAACTTTTTTAAAAAAAAAGGATTCAGTTTTTAGAGGAAAATGAATCCCTAATTTTGTCACATGCTTTATATGCAACACATAGTAAAAAAATGGAAGTGATTGATAAAAAGTTGTGGAAGAGTAGCATGTTGAATTTTCTAATGTTTCGAAAAACACAAACTGAGAAAAACCCTTTAAAGTTTGTAATTCGAACAAAAAATCGTAATAGCTTAAATAAACTTAAAATGCAACTTTAAGATATTATTTATATATTTTTCTTTAAAATAGTTGCATTTTCATATTTTTTCAACTCATACATTTTTATAAATGATCAATTTTTAGAGAGTATTAATTGTACAAGAAAATTCAAGAAAAATGATAAAAAATATTTTTTTTTCGGTCACGACAGAAATTTAGTTTTTCTTCACATAATATAGAAGTATTACATTTGTATGAAAAACATATCAGAAATAAGAACTGAAATTATGAAATTATTAATATATAAAATGCCTTAATTCAAAAATTTTACATGCACACATTTCACAAAAAGGATAACTACATTATTGTATTGTCTCGAAAATATTTTTGCTTTACATATTACACATTATTTTTTAGAGTTATTATTTCTCTTTATAAAATAGATTTTTTATCATAACGCTTTTTTTTTTTTTTTTTTATCTTTTTTTTCTAAAAGGGGACATGGCCGAATTCCCTAATTTGTTTTCAAATGAAGGTTTTTTGAACTTATAACTCTCCGACTTGCATAAATGATATGTCAATCGAAAGACAATAATGCATAGAATAAGATTAAATAAAAATAAAAATAAACGGTATGTCAGTCATTTTTGGGGTACCAAGTGGTCTTAAGAAATAGAAATCCAATCGAATCCGACAGATTTTTTTAAAAAAAATAACAAATAATTCCTACCCAGTATTATTTTCAATTAAACCAATATCAGTTTACAATACGTGCAAAAAAAAAAAATCTTTGATGCAAAACTATTCTTCTTCCTTCATTCTTCAGCACCCATGGTTCTTTTTTGGATATATTTACCCAACATTACATTCTATTCTTTTGCTTTAAAGTGTTTTCCTGTTTTATACTCCTTTCGCGTGTTTAAGAGAACAGTCTTGGAAACGTGACCGGGCTGCGAAATTGGTTCATGCGGGGTTTGACATTCTTTCAAGCGCAGGTTGTAACAAGAAAAGCTATGTCAAGACATCATTTACCCTCACATGAAGAGGATTTTCTTCGAGATTCCACGATATATATAAAGTTTAAACAAAGAATCTTTTTATTAAATTCTCACAATCTATCTTTATTTCCTTTTGACGCCTGGAAATTATATTCTTTCAGAGTTAAGCACGCGCTTTGCAGAGTCTACAAGATTTAATCTGCAGAATACTCTTATTGATCTTTAATTAAATTTATTGTCTCTATTTCTCGCGACACGATAAACTTTATACTCTTCAACAACAAATATTTCTTAGCCAATTCTTGCCTTCTTTTTATTTAACCTAATTTTCTTTCTTTAAGCCTCAATTAATTTGAATTTTCAATTTGATTTAATAAATACCTTTAAATAAAATATTTTACATTACTTTCGTGCATGGAACTAGAAAATATTAAAACATTTAATAAAACTTGATAAAATCTTTTGAAACATTTTAATTATGATTGTTTTACGCAAATGTCTGCACCAATAATATACTGAACTTAACTCAGTAGCGCAACGGAGCATGAAGGCCAGTGCCTATCTCGGTTTACGTGACATTAGGCACTGAGAGGATGTGCAGATGTTTCGGTCAAGTGGTCAGTCTGATACGAAACCCCAGTGCTCAGCTCCCAAGCAAGCTTAATTCTCATTTATCGATCCACTGAAGGGTTGAAAGGCTGAGACGACCTTGCGCACCCCGGGATTTCAACTCCGGACCTGTGTGGTGGAAGCGCGATACACAAACACTCAGACACTGCACTTCACGAATAACAAATGAAATAAATGTTGTCAAATTTAGTTCAAACGCAAAGTGAATAAATGAGGTTACAGGGCATTTGATTTAATTTGCGTCGCAGTCTGAAGAAATTTTACGTATTATGGCCCTGGACTTTGTATTTTCCAGCCCCATTCAAGATAGGAGGACAAAATCCAGAGTACATACCCCTCTCTCCAAGCTTCCACATCAAGCCGAGCGTGAAGACCTTGAGCCTCAAGAAAGCATCAGTCCTTATACGTTGGGTCTTCTTTGGTATTACGTTTCGTGCCCTCAACGTAGCCGTGGTAGCCTAGTGATGAAGGTCACGCACTCGTAGCTAGTGTGCCATGAGCTGAAGCTCTGTGATGAAAGTCACGCACTCGTAGCTGGTGGGCCATGAGCTCAAACCTAGTGATCAAGGTCACGCACTCGTAGCTGGTGTGCCATGAGCTCAAGCCTATAGTTCCGTTGCAGACCCACCATGTAGAGAGGGGTTAATAAGTCCTTGTTAAATCTGTCCAGACTCAAATCTCCTCCCGTTGGTGTGGTGTGCAAGTGAGACAAGAGGGGGGAGGGTGCCAGCTCAGGTGTCATCCTTGTCACCAAACCATGGCTAAAAATTACGAAATCCGTTGTCAATTCTCTTTGTGCAGGTTTATAGTGCGATGTTAATATAACTCTCGCTCGAACTCTCAAACGACAACGCCATCCACAAGTTCACGACGATGACCATTTAGTTACCATGGCTACGATGCTATCAAGCAATGGCTCTTTGAGGTGGCAGTGAAGTTAATTCGTAGATTTTTTTTGTAAAATGATGATATTGACTGATTGATTGTTTATTAGGTCGTTCTTCGAAGCAATACAGTAGCTACTGACGACAGACATTGTGATTTGAAACCCATATCAAGTGACAATGACGACACTCAAGTTATCAGTCCCCTATGTAAACATCCCCGCCACGTGAACTTGAGGACTTTCAGCCTCAGCAGAATTAACGTGCATTAGCCCCTGATGGCACTTGACTGACATTGACACCAGGGCATAAACACAACATAAACAACGACAGCCACGATTTCAAGATCCTAACCACTTGCTTTCTGCGACCTTCAACACGATAATATTCTGGTGAGGACACCATTATTTTGAGAAGTAATAAGCTTAAGTAGGCCTAATAGATCTAAGCTACACTAATTAGCATTTTATTTCACAAAAGAAATATCGAGGTATTGAACATCCAACTTCTAGCACTGTGTCTAATTAAAAAAATATAACAAGACTAGACTTTTTTTCCCGCTAAACAGCTATCTTTGTCAATACTGGCTCTATGTACAAAGGAGACTACTTTTATCATCTAGGCTATTTCTGTGTACTAAACATATTTAGTTAATTAAGCTCTATTTTTACGAGCTAAACTTCCTCTGTTTAATTAGGTTACTTCTACAAACGATACTTTAAACCGGGGGTCGACAACCTTTCAGCTGTGGCGTGCCAAATCAATCTACCATTATGATGATTCAGCGTGTCACCCAGTAGGGCATTTTTAAAAACAATTTGATTCAAGCCAAAAATGCTTGCAGAATAGAGGTCAATAAAATAGAGATATATTTACAGTTTTAGTACGTATTAATATTGCATCATTTAAAAATATTTCTTAATATGAAAATAAACGATATTAAAAAGAGCACAACTGTTTCTTCAACCGAAACTTAAAAAAATCTTAAATTATACACATACACTCTGTCGCAAAAAAAAATATATGCACCCAGAAGAAATTGAGCTACATTCACGAAATTTGGTATGCATGTAGTGTATATGAAAATAAACAAATGATTAAAAAAATTCAGAACAAAATATCATTTTATTAAGCGGTTACAGCTTGCAAAAGGTTAAAAATCAGTAAGTAGTAAAGCCACCTCTGGCAGCTATGCAAGCCGAAATTCGGCGTGGCATCGATTCAATTAGATCACTTATGACCCCCTGTGGAAGATCCTGCCATAGTCTTTGCATCTGCGCAGTTAATTCTCCTGTATCTCGGGACGGCTGCAGTTGCCTTCCCAGCGCGTCCAGACATGCTCTATTGGCGAAAGATCTGGTGACCTGGCAGGCCATGGTAGGGACGTCATATCCTTGAAGACATTGTTGGGAGGAGTCGCGCAGCATGTGGACGAGCATTATCCTGTTGATAAATGGCACCTGGGAGACTTGATAGCATGGGTAGCACAATCGGCGTTAAAATATCGTCCACGTATCTGCGAGCTGTCAAAGTGCCTTGAAGGACCACTAAAGATGATCGTGTGTCCCAAGAAATTGCTCCCACACTGTCACACCTTGTGAAATTGCTGTATGCCGCTCGACAATAAATGCCGGATCGGACCGCTGGCCGGTGCGCCTCCAGACACGTGTGTGCGGTGGTCATCATCACTGAGACTGAATCGGTATTCATCACTGAAGATGACACGTCTCCAGTCTGTCACACCAGTTGCCCGAGGTCGGCAAAAATTCAGTCGACACTGCCTATGATGTGGGGTCAGTGGTAAGCGTCTTAGCGGACGTCGGCTCCTCAAGCCAACTTCGGTCAGTCGTCTCCTTATGGTTTCTCTTGATGGCACTGGATGTCTGGAAGGAGGTAAGTGGCGTTGAATCGATGCTAGCGACGTTGTTGGTGCCGAAGTGGCCACTCTTCTGATTGCACGATCCTCGCGATCATTTGTGTTCCTGGGACGTCCTGACCCTCCGCGACGGTACACTCTACCTTCTGTGATCCACTGTTGCCGACACCGAGCAACTACCATATCGCTCCGACCGAGGTGGCGGCCGATACGTCTATTCGACCAACCTGCTTCTCTGAGGCCTATTATACGGCCCCTATCAAAGTCCGTCAGCAGCTCGTACTGCCGCCGGTTACGTTTTGGAGGCATCCTAAGTCTCAATATCGTCTATCAAAGTCATCAGATTCGTTTGGATAGCCGTACGGCGCTCGTACTCATGCTTTTAAACTCCCCAGTTGCGCAACTAATATGCGCATAGCACACTTAGCCTTGTCTCATTGGCTTCGAAATTTTAATCATTTTTGCATATCTCTTACCAGACTACATTCTTGCCGAGTTTCGTGATTGTAGCTGGATTTCTTCTGGGTG
>BMAU01006659.1:0-34927 GCA_019973935.1 Trichonephila clavipes
TTACGTATTGCTATACAAACAGTTATTCTCGCTTTATAGTTCATTAAAGTTGATTCTTGAAATACACAATTCAAAAATACAATTAACGTGATACAGTCTACGAAAACTTAAGAATATCACTCTTCATATAAACTGAGTGGACCAAATTATTATGATTTCTCTGTAGTCCAATATCGGACATCTCTTTTTGCCCTTGATACTACATGGATTATCCTTGGCATGGACTTTAAGACGTCAGTAGGTGATATAAGGAATTTAAACTATTCGATGAGCTGCACTTGCAAATGCCTTCAGAGGGGATGGCATTGCATCCAGTTGTCTGGATGCCTCCAGTGGCGTAAAGTATATCCCCACGTGGAGAAGGATTCCAGGGGGCACAAAGATTTTGGTTTTGTAATTCTGTTTTATCCCGTCCGACTTGGATCTCAAAACGCCATTCAGGAGGAGGGCCCAAATATTCTCCATTACGCCACAAGATGCCCACCGACCTTCCCCCAGATTCACTTCAGATTGATTAATAGAATAATCACGCTTGATTTCTTAGCATCCTACTTTGAAGCTATAAAAGGATAAAGCACACGGTGATCTTTCCTCCAAAGGGTTTTTTAACGAATTCAAAGTAATGATAGCCTTTCTATGAGAAAATGAAGATATTGTTTTTATAAATACAACGTCATGTAATGTTACCCAGGCAAAATTTACCAAATAAGAAATCATAATTTTAATATAAACTAACCTTTGTTTGAATTCATAATTATTTGAAAGTGAAATAATGTTTGCCCCAGTTAGATGCAGTTTTTTTTTTTACCTTATAGATTTTAAATAAAAGAAAAAAATATTTAGAAATAAAAAAGAATTATTTGAAACCTTTAAATCTCACACAGAGATTTTAATAGCTGTTAGGATATATTCATTAATTTTGTTTTTATGCAATCATCAGAGAGAAATTGATTTACTCTACAGAACGAAAAAATATTCACTCAGGTTTCAGTTAAGAAAGCAGTAAAATATATTCTATTTCAACTGCTTCCCATTTTAACTAGGACTGAACTCAACTTGACAGAAAACATTTCTACCCCAAATTTGATACCATGTCTACTAGGCTATCGTGGTCAAACTAGACTTAAACTAAAAGTTATATTAACGTCACGCTATAAAGCTATATGAATGCTATATATAGACGACTTAATCTTGAGCAATGGTCAAGTGACTGGGACGACACCTGATTTGCACCTCTCTCTCGTAACCTCCTTACCTCATCAATGGAAGGCTCTTTGAGCTTCAACAGATTTAACGTATATCACACCCTCTCTACAAGGCGAGTCTTCAGAGGTACAAGTTCGAACTCATGACTCGCCAATCACGATTCTGTTACCTTTTCTACAAGGCTACCGCTGGCACAACTAGACTGAGATAAATTTTCAATCATAAAATTATAAGCATTATCCAGCCATAAATTTGACCTCACGTAGGCATCAGGGGCATAGCGTGCATTCCCGCAATGCAGGAGGCAGGATACTATGAGGCCCAAAGCCTGATTGACACCAATTACGATACGTAAGATATGTCTTGGGGTCCAAAACCCGATTTTCAGGCGGGCCCAAATACTTCTTCCGTTACGCCTCTGGTTGGTCTCATGTGTATGTTTAAAAGTTTGGGAGCCAATTCATCTTGATTAATAATATAAAGTCTGTACGCAATGGCCCTGGTCGTGCTTTGAATTGCGTTGGTAATAAAACAATCAATCAACCAATTTATTAAATTTCTGAATGCAAATCCGAATCGAAAATAAATATCCAACGAATAAGATATTTAATATACTTGTCCCGAATCATTTCTTGACAATAAGCAAGAAATATTTGACTCGGATCTATAAAGAAATCAAGTAAAATATTCTGCCACGTAACAAATAGAATAACTCCCACGTGCTTTCATTTAGCCTAATTGTTTCTCGATAAAGCAAGTTATCTGTTTACAATTAAGTCGCTCTGAGTCTTATTGCTCTTTAACATCACTTAAGAAAAGAGCACATTTTCCCCGCTCGATCTAATCTAATCCCTAAATATATACATCCCCGCTCCCTTGCGGCTTTTCATCACACAAATAATTCTTAAAAGATTTTCCTCAACAAAAGGGGTGCTACAAAAGGATTATGCAAAACAAATCAATTTATTCCTCCAAAAGCGTCTTTTAAGAGATTTCTTTCCACTCTTCCAGTCAAAAGCTAGGTCTACCGTATGCGACGCCAGAGTCCTTTGTCGGACTAAAGCCCCTCTAGAATATAATGAATACGGAATTAATAAATTCACCGCCGCGTTTAATGAGTTTCAGCGCATTTCACTAACACGCGGGGGCGCTTCACATGTCGCCCCTCTGGGATTTTAATCAAGGGTCGCTCCGCACCCTCTTTGCCTCCCTCACATTTTACCTACCTGGGTCCTTTTCCCCTCCTCTCCCACAACCCGCATTGCACTGCGTGTGCCGTTAAAGAATGATTGCTAATTACACGAATCACGGTTCGATTAGCACGCATCAGGGAAGTAAGAGGCGCTGATTCGTCGGGTTATCAGGGTCGTGCTCTTTACCATCCTTCCCTACTCCCCCTCAGTATCAAGCTCAAACGGGGGAATTCCTCCCCGAATGCGATAAATATACGTCTCGGGTGGCGTAACATGAACTCTGAAGCTGAACTTGTTTAAATCACATTCTGCTCCTGTCTAGGAGATGTGTTCATGTCAAGAAGGCAAATAAATAGTTGAGGACGAGTGTAGGGGTAAAAAGGGAAAATTGTAACGGTAAATAGTTACTTATAAACAGTATTTTGTATCATCGTCTTGTAAAAGTTTAAACAATAAATGAAACTTGGCTTATGTAGAGTGTATGTGTGTGTTTTTGATTTTTACTTAAAATTTAATTTATATGGAATAGGTTGGATTGTGTGTTGTGTATATATGACCGTTAAAGTGTGAAACCGTTATTTCACAGAATAACTAGGTGTTTCATGAAATAACCAGACAAGTCTGTTAAAGCGTATAAAATCATTGAATTATATTATTTAACTAGGTATTTTATAAAAATAACGATTATTTGATAGAAAGTTCTTTGATTCGGTCTGGCTACCTTTAGTCAATTTTGAACTGCTTATGGCTGATTTGCCATGAAGTGTGTGTGTGTGAGCTTCATTTCACTGCTTTTAGTCGGCGGTTTATTTATGTGTTTAGAGTTTTACATTTAAGATTATTAAAAACAAATAATTTTGTGAAATTTTTAAGCAAATGAGTTCTGCAGGAATGGGAGTCCAACCTGTGAATAAGAAAGATTTAATGCAAGAGAGATTTGAATTTTAAATAAGCGTGGGACAAGGGAAAACAGTGGAGCACATACTCGTGAATGATAGAAGTAAAAAGTGCTAAAACAACACAGAAAAAAGTACCACGTAACTATTGGTTATTCCAGCATTATGAAATTCTTGAAGTTCGAGGAATAGAAAAGTTTATTGTACAAGTAACAGATGCACAACATATTGTTTTCTTTTTTCCCCTTTCTGTTTAACTACTGTTAGCAGTATGATCAATATATATGTGAACTATATCGTCTGCTTTTCCTTATTATTTATCAATTAATCATTCACATAATAGGGATAAAATGTATTTTTGGAGAGGTTTTAGCCATTTATGATCAATTTATAAAATAACTTTGAAATTGCTTATTTCTCACTTTAGCGGTCTTTTACTAGTTATTTCAGAGAATAACACTAGATAAAGCCTGAAATTGTTTATCAATTATGTACTTTGACTTGTCTATTTATTTCATGAAATACCTAGTTATTCTATGAAATAACTGACTTATACACTTTAATGGTAACTCATACAGGAATTGCTTTTTTGTGTGTGTGATTTTCCCCTATCCCATTTATATTTTTAAATATACATCTTGGGAAGTTTTTAGTGCCATTACTAAACTTTATCCAATAATTTTTAGAAAAAAAAATATTTTACCATTCGAAAAGCATCACTTATAGTGATCTAAATAAATACGATGAACTTCAATCCGAATATTTGTTGGCATCGTAAAAATTTAAGATTTATTTTAAAATTCATCTAATATAGATCGTTCAATGGGCATTCAATATACCTCCTAAACTGTGTTTAGATATTATTCAAAAAACATGTTTATTTAAAAAGTAATGGTGCACAATACATCAATGCCAATGAGGGTTATTAACGTTGCACTGTAAAGGAACACGATGCTATTGGCTAATTTAGAACCTCGGTCATACCTAATAAAGAAGCCCTCCCTCTATTCAGACTACCATACCACACCAACTTGAGGCCTTTGAGCCTTGACATAGAGTACATCAGCTCCTCTACACGACAAGTCTAGAGTGGCACTAGGGCTTGAATTTAACCACAACCCCTAGGCTAGCGAGTTATAGGATGGTGTAGGATGTGAACTGTCCAAATTGTGTTTAGCTCAGATAACATTTCAATTGGAGATTATTTAATACGTTATACTATTTTATGCTTTTTTTAATCTGATAAATTTGATTCGTAGAAAAAAATAGATTTTCGTTACTAAATATAATTGTTGGATTTCTCTCATTAAAAAACTTGTTTTCATCAGTACTAATGCAAAAAACTTTTAGCTTAAAGTATACGACTACCCTAAAATTCTGAATTTTGCCAAAAATTCAGGAATTTGTTTTGTGATTTTATTTTATAAGCCATCTTATTAGCCTTATAAAAATATCGTTTATTGTTTTCCATTCACTAGAACTAAGACTACAAGGGTTTTAGTAAATGCAGATGCCGTAACTTTAAATGAGACGTCAAACTTTAAAATGCGTTTTATTCTAAATGTGTTCTTTTCGAAAAGCTCAAACGAGGGCAGTGATTGCTCTAAAAGTTTCTAAAATAATTTGCTGAAATTTTTTGTGTATGTTCTGAGTAACAGTAGTAGTGTTTTTTAGCCGAAAGATTTATCAATCAGTGTTTTATTATAAAATTTGCAGTTCTTTATGTGACTATAATCACTGGTTTTTTAAGCAATTTCATATAAATATCTGAGATAAAAAACTCTAGTTTTTTTTTTAAATTAAAATATCTTTTATTCTGAAGGTCATTTCAAAAAGTAATACCAAAGGAAAAATAGAAAAATTGAGATTTTGTTCACTTATACTATTGGTACAGAGCGGGGCCCCCCGTTTATGTCATTTTTTCTCCATTTTTACCCATTTTAGAAGTAATAATTTTTTTTTTAATTTCAGCCTTTCTTAAAATGTGCTAAATAAATCTAAACACCTAAAAAACTCTCCATATCTCCATTTTTTTAAAAAACAGTTGTTGCCATTAGTCGGATACCTTAAGAAGCTATTACTGGAGATAAGTACAATGTATGTTATACGAAGTTTAGAATGAAATTCCAATATTGAAATTAGTTTACGCAACAATTAGCAAGTTATTCTTAATACGATACATTATACCGAATTCAAGCAATGCAATGCATTTATTTTGTATACATTATCACAAAGTAATTTTATTTTTATTACATTAGTGGAACATTGTAGAAAAAAAAAATCTACAGTATGATTAAAGATAGCACGTGGTCATTGAAAGGGGAAAAATACTGTAAATTACGCAAAATGAAAAACATAATATTCATAGGAAAAATAATTATGTTATTACCTGAAGTTGCGTTCACTTCCGAACACAATTACTACCGTCACTTAATCATTTGTCGTATTTGTTTACGAACTTCACTGGTCACTGAATTGAAAGAAAAGACCGATATTCCGGACCTTGCCTTTAGTGATTAGCAGATTTCCTCATGCTAAGAAAGTTCATGAGAGGCAAACGTTTTTAAAGGAATGAAGAGTTAAAGAATGCACTGACCACCTTGCACATATATAGGCATGTTATATTCTCATGTACACTGGCGAAAGACCAGTGCATCATGGGAATTCTAATGCTCGTTAGTAAATACGACGTTTAAATTTAGGGTGAGTGAGGGATGTTCTATTAACACACACACATCACACTATTCAGCTACACGAGGGCTTTTGACGACAGACCACATAATTTTGAACCATGGTCAAGTGAAAGGGACGACGTCTGAGCTGGCACCCCCTCTCTTAGCTACCACACCACGCCAACAAGAGGAAGTTTGAGCTTCGACACATTTAAAGTACATCGGTATTCAGCGGTACTACACTCGAACTCATGACACGCCGGCCGCAAGTCTGGTGCCTTGACCATTGGGCTACCGCGACCCTGTTTAATTTTAGGAAGTGAATGCTTAGAGAAATTGAGGAAACTTGCAATGCGTGACGAATTTTTTCATTTAATATAGTCTTTCAATCTTTTATAACTGATAATTACTTATTTTTTTATTAACATTTGTATATGTATGTCATTTTTTGGGACAAGCATAATCACCTGACATGTGAACCAAAGCAAAAATAGTGATTCAAAAATTTATTTATCCTTACAAAACCCTTGTTCAATTCCTACTATTATTAACTCACAGTCTCTATATATTTATTTGTTTAATTGTTTCCTTATTTATTTATCTTGGTGAAATTTTCAGTCGTTCATAAAATACATTTTATAGCGCTTATTTGAGCTGAAATTTAATAAACATGATTATTTTGGATGACAATACAATAATTTAATTATAATTATTAAAAATTGATTAAAACTTATTATTTAAAGAATTACAAATAGAGCTACTTTGGCATCATTTTTGGTGACTTAGCGACCCTTTTGGCCACTTGTGTCAAAACTTGAAAAGGTTTTTTTTCTCACGTTTTAAAGCATTCAGTTGAACTGAAATGTTATATACACGATTGTTTTGGACGACAATACGATAATTTAATTATAATTAATAAAAATGAAATGCCATTTAATGCTGTGATTCTGTCCTACGTATATACATATTTATATTAAATGTAACTATTTAATAAAAAGTAGCTAAAATAAAATTTGTCTTTGTTGATCTAAGTAGAGGTTGACTTAATTTTTTTATTACTTGTTTTTTTTCAAAATGAACCCGACCTCCAGCATTTCAGTTATATTTGAGGATCCCAATTCACTTAAATAACAAACCGATAAGGAAAAAGTGGGGAATGAAAAATCTCAGATACCCACACCACAACTAGATTGTTCAAGCGAATGCACCATTCCACAAACGCAAAATCCAAATTACACACCCATCCAGTCGCATAAATTTCAATTTCTTATTTCCCGAAAGAGTTAAAGAACAACAAACCCACATCTTGCTCTATATCCTTGAGCAAGATTGCGAATAAGGCCGGGGCTACCAGGGGCCTTGATGCATACTACGTAATAACAATAAAATATCAATAAAGGCGGGTCCGTAACGGGCGCTATGAAATGAATCCAAGCGTAGAAGAAGAGCTTCGAGAATTGCATCCAAAACAAACTGTTACATCCAGAAAAGAGTCCCGCTCTTAGATTGCTCAATAAATCAGTCAGGATTGCTCAATAGCGCAAATTCGTCTGACAGCGTAATTTGGGTAAACCAGGCATTATTTACACCCACAATAACCCGAATATGACATGGAGAGACAAATTCAATTTAATGTCTACCTTCTTCCTTTTAAAGATGCACGCTCTATTCTTTAAAAAAAAGAAGAAGTTATTTTCTTTTTGATCGACCAGAAAGAATGATAGAAGATAAGAATAAGAAGATAAGAGAGCAAATAGGGGAAATAATTCATGTCGGAGGATGAAAAGAGATGGGGAAAAGAGGTTGATGAGACTTTGGAGCGCTGACGTTTTGTATATACTGAATGATTTTGGGGGGTAGTGCAAGATATGTGTGTGTGGAAATGGTTGGTTGTTTATTTTGTTTTTTGAAAGGAGTAATTAATAGAACGATCTTATTACAGTCGGAGCTCTGTATAACAAAGTTACTTAATCCAGAAAAAAAGTTCGTTACATGGAAGATTCGTTAATTAGAGAGGTTCATATTTTAATATACTTTATAAACCAAATAAAACAAATTTTAAATTCATAAACACCACATATTAAAAAAAAGTAATTATTCACACTTTTTTTAAAGTAGTAATATATGCTTACTTTATATATCTTACCCAAAAAAAAAGAATGATTGCAAGGAACACAAGAAAAAAGAATGTCGTCACTGTATTTTCAATATTAAAAAAATAATTTTATAATAAAATTAACGAATTTGAAGTACGTTTTCTAATTTAAAGCATACAAGTAATATTAAGCATACATTAATTTATAACTAGAACATTTGGACACGGGACAACTCCACTGAGGGTGAAAAGGAATATCGAACGTTTCTAATGAACTGGAGTATGGGGGTTAGATGTGACACTTCTTGGATGAAACGTCCAGAATTCTAATGCTCTCGATGAGTTAGGATTTAATAAAACCAGTTCAAGTTTAATGGCCACACCATAAAATGTGTTAAGGAGAGAATAACTTAAATGTTCGGAAATACTTTAAAAATAGAGAGAAAATATTGAGTCATAAAAATAAAAAGTTCGTTATATAGAAAATGCACTTCGCTATAGAGAGGTTATTTTACGAAGAAAATCGTGAAATGTTCAAGGTTCCAGGAAAAAGTTCGTTTTATAGAAAAATTCGCTATATAGAGGTCCGTTATATAGAGGTTTGACTGTATCTGTAAGTGTATTATAAATAGACCATAAAAATATATAGTACATTGGAATAAAAATTATTTAAAAGAATGTATAGTATTCAGCTTTCGCGATTATAAATGCTGCTCCGCGACTATCTTCTCCCACACATAACGTACACCACCGCAACTCCTGGATCGCGGGAGTGGGAGTAGGATTCTTGGGGGCCAAAGCTTGACTGACACCAAATACATACTTGGGCTTCAATTGTACTCAAGTACAATTGGAGTCCGAAACCTGACTGGGGGGAAGCGTAATACTCTCCGTTACACTAATGTTCTCCTACACACGTTTACGTACAAGATATGCATTTTAGTTTCGGAAGAGGATTTTTACCTTTCATTTAATTCTTCTTAAAAAACCCGACAGGATATAAAAATTATCTTATTTTTGAACACCAGTGTATAACACTTGTGTATATGGTACTTATATATATATATATATTACATACGGTACATATATCACATGCGGTATTACGTACGTTACTCATATTATATCTTTAGATAACCTGTTTCTATCTTCTATGTTAATCAATGTAACTCCAATTCGATTTTTTTAAGTTTTCTTAAAAATTTGTTTCTGAAAATATTGTGTTTAAGGTGTCCCTAAAAAATTATATATATTAAAAATCCTATCATGTTTTTCTCTTAATACTGAAAAGATTAAAAAACTTTTAAAATATTTAATCTTTCCATTCAAAAAGTTTATATAAGCTTACTTTTTCTTTTACTTCTTAGAATAGAGAATAAGTTAGCTATACAAGCAGACATATGGAGAAATTATTTTTCTTATGTGTTCTGAATAACATTAAACAACCAAATGACTTCCAGCCTAAATAATTATCTTTTTTATGTCCTTACACTTTTCACATGAATTTTAAACTGTATAAAGATGCAAAATTTCAAAAACTCAAAAATGAACCAAATTAAATATTAGTTTTCAATTACTTTTAAAGTGGATTTTCGTAAGTTTTCAATAGCGAATTCAAATTAGACTGCTGAAATTTCTTTTAATGCATATTGATAATTTATAATATTCTAAGAAACCGGAAACTTTATTTTCAGCTTCATTGAAATATATTACTTGTAATGAAAACTGAATATACCTCTATAAAGAAGCTTACTAAATTTGTGCATATTAAACAATAAATATTTTTTGGCTTTCACAGAATATTATGTTTGAAATGAATGGTTTTTAAAAAAATAATTTACGGATCAATTAAATAATTGAGGGTTCCTTTGAATTTCTCTAAGTAGTTGGAGCATAATAATTTTAAGATTTAATACGCTTGCATATGATTATTTTGAAGGTAATTTGTTCAGATTGTTTTTTCGGCTGAAAAATTTAGTATAACTTTAAACGTTGCGCATTTCTGCTTTGATTATTATTTATTCTACGAGTACATTTTTATCAATTAAAAATATTTTATCAATTAAAAAAATATGAGTAGGATACGTCTTTTGAAAGAGACGTTTTATTTAGTGTTTCTTTAAACTTTTTTTTTCTTTTGTAAAACTTTAAAAAAATTATAAAATAGTTGAAATTAAATCCTTGAAAAAAAATTAAATATAATGCATATTTAAAAAAATGCATGTAACTTCAAAATTTAGCGGTAGTAAAATTTTATATATTCAAGTAATCTAAGAGGTTATAAAATTTTGGAAAATATACAAAGAGTGGCGGGGGGGGGACCCTTAAAGATACATGTACACAAATTAGCCTTTACAAAATAATTGATTAATAATGAATAATTTCAAAAATACTTTGATGTAAAATTATTCCTAAAACGCTTTTCCAAAGCTCTTCCTTTAAATAACATTTGAAATAACAAACACAAAGATCATTTGCTAAGAAAAAAGTTAGAAAATTAAAAAAATATTTCTTTTTACTGAAAGGCCCCATCTATTTCTCTACTATAAATTTTCTTTTCGTAGAATTTATTTGAGAAAATTATTCTAGAACAAACCTGTGAATTCTTTGCTAAAATAATAATGTGTGTATGCGTACATGCTCTAATTAAAAGATTAAAAAAAAGAAATAGCTGAAAGGATCAAGGTTTAGAATAAATTTTAGGAACTCTCCGTTATAAATTCAGACCAGTGAGAACAATTAAGCATTCATTTAAAAGTTATGCAATATTACACGTAGCAAAACATAGATGAAAGTAGTGAGAAGAAAAATATATATAAAGAGAAATATAAAGTTAAGATCTTTCTTTCTCTTTCTCTCTCTCTCTATTTAGAAATAATTTAAAATTACTTTAGAACATTTTCACTCACGATCTGGAAGTGAATGCAGTTAAAAAGAGGAATGTTAAACACAAGTTCTTTATTCTAAATATTTTAAGTGTATTACATTAAACGATCATACTTTATAACCCAGCGTTTCTCAAACTGTGGGGGGCCTCCCCCAAGAGGGCGTGATAACACTACGAGAGGAGCGAGAGCATATTGAAAAGTCGAAAGCAAAAGATTATTTCAAAATTTTTTTAATTTATTGAAAGTAAACAAAAACAAAATACATTCTGACATAATAAAAAGTAAACAGAATTATATACTGATATAATACATTCGTAAATGTATCAGTACTACACAATGTATTTGATAATTAGTTTAACAATTATAAGTTAAGATACAGTTGAACAATTTCCAGTGACCCCATGGGTTTGTCATATAAAAAATATATACAAAAATTAATACTTATCTTGATAATTTGCACGGTTAATAATTAATCCCTTAACTGTCGATTAAAAGTTACAGAATTCATTCTTTAATGCCATTGTTTATCACGTGGTCGCAAGTTTGGGGGGGGGAGAGTAAATAAGTAAATCTTCAGAAATGAGTAAAACTTTCGCAAACAATGTCAAGGTCCTTTTGTTGCATTTCTAAGTCTTCGGAATAATTTTATGGATAACAGTGCACAGTAAAGATCGTACTTCAGAAAGACGTATATATACGTCCAGCGCAATTAACGCCTTGGGTGAGCGAGGTTTTTATAAACGCCGGTGACATTTAAAAAGTTCAAGTCGTATCGTAGCCTTACCGGCAAAGTGTGTCATTATTCAATAAATTGTTATTGTAAGGAAGGGGGAATGGAAATTGATTAAATATTGAGTCGCAAATATTGAAAGATCGAGAAGAACTGTTATAACCTTTTAGATTAAAATCATTGAAAAATGTGTAATAGTCGAAACAAGTTCATATAACCTATCAAAAGCAGCCACTTCTTAATTCAAATTTCAAAATCTTAAGTTCTGAATTAAACTAAAAACAAAGAAAATTTAGAGAAACAAGTAAAAAAAAATGTTTTTTGTAAATTCCAATCAACAAATAAAAATTTTATTTTAGCTCCTTTTTTTAAATAGTTACAATTAATATAAATATGTATGTACATGCGACAGAATCACAACATTAAGTGGTCATTAATTTTTATTAATTATCATTAAAATATCGTATTGACATCCAAAACAATCTCGTGTATATAAAAGTTCAGTTCAACTGAATGCTTTAAAACGTGAGAAAAAAACATTTTCAAGTTTAGATACAAGTCGCCAAAAGGGTCGCTAAATCACCAAAAACGATGTCAAAGGGGCTGCATTTGTTACATTTTAAATAATCAGTTTTAATTAATTAATTTTTATTAATAATTAAATTATTGTATTGTCATCCAAAATAATCATGTATATAAAATTTCAGCTCAATTGAGCGCTTTAAAATGTATTTTATTAACGATTGAAAATTCCACCAAGATAAATAAATAGATAAATAAATAGAGAGTGTAAGCTAATAGTAGTAATTGAAAAAATAATTCCTTATTAAAAGAAACATGTTACTTTTTTGAATATTTTAAATCATTGAACCTCTTTAGCTAATAGAAAATGCTTCACAAGTTCAAATATTAAGAAGTATAATATAGCATTTATGAAAGAGGATACTTATAATATTTGCAAAATTATTATCAAGTATGTTTAATCAATAGAATAACAAAAATGTTCCGTATTTTGAAATAAAGATTTTACAACACAGGGAGCTTAGTATCTAACATTATAGAGCTTTTTTTGAAAAAAAATTTTGATCAGTCACTAATAGAAAGGAATTAAAATATTTAATGCCTCAGACTTAATTATTTAAACACTTGCACGCTGAAAAATAGATATAAGAGAGAGAGAGTAACCCCTGCCAAAAATTTTATTTCCAGAAACATTCTCGAATATGACTAAAATATTCTTTCCCTGTTCCCCTTTTCACTCATCCCTCCATTTTCATTTTTTCACATGCCAACTCAATTTAATTTCCTCCAGAAGCATAACTTAATTACTACGACAATAAGAGAAAAAAATTTCCAGACCAAACTGGAAATTTATGCCACTTTAAACTCAACGCACATCCGAAACGTGCAGTGGATGACAATCTATATCTCTTCTCCCTGAACGCTGTTCCCCGTAATTTCTGTAGACATCTCGTAAGCCCTATAACCTTTGGATAAAAGAACCATCATTGCATCAGAAAAAGCTTCATGTAGACATATATAATAATAAATTTATTATATTATTGTCATGTGGTTGTTATTACGTCAGCTAATCCACAATGTTTCGTGCCTGTAAAGTAATTAATATTTAATCAGAGTTTTTGTATACATTGTACAAATCCTGTAGATTCTGTAATATAAGAACGATTTTGTGCTCATTATGACGCTTGCTAGATGTAGTGTAATTAATAATAAATTAAGTATGTACATAGTTAAAGTTATAATTAGGTAACAATCGCTTATTATCTTATCTATTCATAAACGGAATGTGTAACTTAGTAGCTACAAAACATAAATGTTTTATTTTTAACATTTGTTAGTACTGTTGTGAGATAAACAGTACTAAAGAGATTTTTTTTTACTTATTATTTATTTACCGTAAAACAAAATGCATTATGTTTCAAACTTTTACTGAAAATTTTGATTTCGTGAATGTGTCTGTATGTTTTTCCTCATATAATTTTTAACCAAAGGAAAATTTTTGTTGTGTGGTTGAAGAACTTTCAAATATAGGGAAATCCGAACAACAATCAAACCATTCTTTCAGAAAAAAACTTTCTGAAACTTCCAAGCATAAACCACTGATCACACTTAACAGGAAGCTATTGGCTGACATGTATGAATCCACAACAATACAAATTAAAAGTTCATATAAATAAGGGTAACATTGCCGTAATCCTAGACTAACAATAACGCAAATGAAACGCGTAGTTGCTGTCAAGCTTTGACACACTAATGTTGATTTTCTGATTGTGTTTATATAGCCGGTAAAGACATTCCAGGGAAGCTTCTAGAACTATCTCGGCAAATAATCATTTGAAGGCTACTAGATTTGTCACGGGCATTCTGCTTTGTCACAAAATTTACTTAATGTTTCACGAATGCCATCAACATTTAGCATTAGTGAAAGTATATTATCTGCCAGCAAATCATCTTTCTGGGTACAATAGACTAATGGTGGAAAAACGAACAAAATTTGAACTTTCTGTAACAGCATATAACATTTAATTGTTATCGTAAAACTTTTATCGTAAGAATTCGAATTTCTCTTTTTCTCATGTTGAATAATTTCTACATATTTTTGAGTTAAAAACACGAAATTTAAATAGAAATTTATATGACTTCTAACTAAAGAGAGACCAACTGTAAATATTTAAAATTATGGATGTAAGATATTACAACCCTTAAAAATGTTCCTAACTATTCAAGTCTTATATGCATGCATGATATATAGAAAACTTTAAATTTAATACCACTTTCTAATACATTAAAAGTTCTGAATTAGCATTAATATTAAAATATGCAGCATAATATGTTGGCATCTTATTTTCAAACTTTTCCCAAAACTTTTTTATGAATTGATTCCTATTAATCTGCAACTTTATATGTAATATGCAATTTAACTATGTGATCTTATTTATTTTATTCAATGCCTTTTTTCTCACACACATGGGTTAAAATGATAGTTGTAGAATGTTTTCGGAGAGAAAACATTTATTTCTTACACATGGTTTCCCAAGTAAAATATTCTAGTTTTTTACTCAAGCAATGCAAAATTAAAAATACAGAAAACTCTTGAATTTTTCGGATGAATTAGTGTTTTATTTACGTAGCACTATTATGCAACACAAAAGCTATTGGCAACCGACACTGCAATTTTGAACGATTGTCAAGTGACGAGATTGACACCGAGATTGTATACCCTCTCCAAACTTCCCCACCATGCCCACGGGTGAGAGAGCGTTGTATTTCCCTCACCCTACACAGCTTCACGAGGGCTATTGGCGACGGACCTAGTAATTCTGAATCCTGGTCAAGTGACGAGGACGACATCTAATCTGGCACCTCCTCTCCTAACTCCCATACCACACCGACGGGAGAAAGTTTAAGCATCGACACATTTGAAGTGCAACGGCCTCCTCTGCACGGTGGAATCATTCCTCTTCAGCAGTACGAGACTCAAACTCATGACATGCCCCTGTCAGGAGTCCCTGACCTTGACCACTCAGCTACCACGCCCATCACGCCCATGGAAGTATTATGAGTCTTGACAGATTTTACTCTTTTGTGACGATTGTGTCAGATATGCACTAGTCTTAACCCCCCTCCCTGATCAGACCGCAGGCCGCGTTCACTGCCCTTTTCTATGAATACGAGCAAACTTATAGAACTAGTACGAAAAGCTATGCACAGGTCTGTCATCCAGCTGTTGGTGACATTTGGAGAGGAGGAATTATGATACACCAGTTTCTACAATGTTTTCCGTTGATCAGTAAGTCGTCGCGAAAAAGTTAACGTGCATGAAACCTTCTATGCAGTGATTCTCCAGGGCAGCGTTTCTCAAAGTGCCCTCTAGTGGGGCGTGATAGCCCTATGTGGGGGGCGCGAGCCTATTGAAAAGTCGAAAAAACAAAAGATAATTTTAAAAAAATTAATTATTTACTGAAAGTAAGCAAACAAAACACATTCTAACATAATAACATATAAAATACAAATTTGCACTCGTATAATACACTCATAAATGTATCAGTACTTGATAATTAATTTAACAATACTGAGTTAAGAACAAGTTTAATCATTACCAGTGATCACATGGGCTTATCTTTTTAAAATTTTACAAAATCAACACTTATCTTGATAATTTGTACGGTTTATAGTTAATCTAGAAACTGCCGATTAAAAGTTACGGGATTGGCTCTCCAGTATCTCCGTTTTTCAAGTAGATGCACGTATGTGATGTTTTTTCTAAGGGGAGGTATACAAAGGAATAAATAGATAAAACCTTCACTGAAATAAGTAAATACTTTGTAAACAGTGTCAAGGTCCTTTTATTGTATTCCCAAGCCTTCGGAAAAATTTTATGGATAGCAGTGACAGAGAAGATGGTAGTTCGGAAAGACGTATATATACGTCCGGACATTTAACGATTTGGCTGAGTGAGACGTATATATGACGGAGGCACTTAAGAGGTTAAAATGTATTGTAGCTTCAGCATCAAGGTGTAGTATTATTAAATTGAATACATTGTTATTGTATGAAGGGGGCGCGATGAAAAATTAAAATTGAATATTGGGCCACAAATATTGAAAGTTTGAGAAGCACTGCTTCAGGGGGGTAAGGGGTTGAACTCATGACACGCCAGACATGAGTTGGTGACTATGGCCACCTATGGCCTACACGCGGTCATTGCTGATATATCAGGACTGAAAAGTGATGATGTTTTTCACCCTTGTAGGTAGTTTTAAATGTAGGAAAATCTGGGAGAGAGAAGGATTATTTTCATTTAGTTGACTTTACAGCCGAGGGATGATCAGAAAACTAGATGCAGTGCGCCATGTAAAGGACGTTATAAAAGACCAACTGTGTTGTTTCTCGCCTTGGGATATCATTTCAATCAAATAGAGCTTGTTCAGGCACAAGTAGGGAGGTATAGAAGGTACAATACTTTAGCTACAAACGTCAGGTATATCGTTTTAACAGCGAGAAGAACCCAGTTAATAATGCGACAAATGAGTTTCCTGTTCACAAAACACTATTTAGAAGCTTTCAGTGCATGCGCGAATATATGCCTGAAGATCATATGACTGTGTGTATGTCCCCTCTGACGAGAAAACAGTATAACACACGTTTTTAATGGCTTCAACAGCGTAAAAATTGGATCAAGTACTACTGTTCATGTTTCTTTTTCTCTGAAGAGAAATTTCAGTAGATTTATTATCTTACCGGTTTGTACATGGCTGTTATCTGGATTGAGAGTAACAATGTGTACTAACATCAAAGGCAGTGATATGAATTTTAGAGTATAATGGTATGGACTGGCCGAAGGATTTCGTTATTTTGAATCCCTGTCAATGATAAGGATGACATGAGCTAGCCAAAGGCAGGACTTTGTACCTCGAAACACTTATTGTGCACCTGGCTATCAATATTGTGGGTCTTCAGTTGCACTGGGACTGGAACTGATGACACGTTAAGACAGATATCATGACCGTGACCACTTGGTTACCACGGTCAAGACATGGACCCTACATCATAATGAATAGTCTGGCTTCTCTATATGATTCCAGATGTAGAGCTGATCATTGCATTAATGAAATTATCCAGACATGTTGCTTTCGATGATACATTCTGTTATACGGACCATTATGCGATGTGCTAACACATAGTTGTCCAGGTCAGTCTGAACTACTAGAATATTGAACGTTTCCTGGATTTAAATCCGTTTGAAAACACTAGAGCGATGCCTTGTGTGTTCGACATCAATCTTCCATCAAACAAGAATAAAAACTAGAATCTTAACATACCTTGGATGATATCCGCACTCACAGAGAACTACAAACTTTACAGTGAGTGAGTGAATATTAACGTCGCACTGTTCAGCTACACGAGGGCTTTTGGCGACGAACCACGTAATTTTGAACCATGGTCAATTGACACGGGCGACACCTGAGCTAGAACGCCCTCTCCTAACTACCACACCAACAGGATAACGTTTGAACTCTCGATAGATTTAACGTGCCTCGCGTCCCTACACGGCGGATCTTTAGTGGTGCTGGGCTTGAACTCGTGACACGCCACCCATGATCCGATACCTATACCACTCGGCTACCGCGGCTCACAAACTTTACAGAAAAAGTATTTATTATTAATATGAGTTTTAGAAGCACTCATGGTGTGTTTTCTTTCAGGATGTGTATAAGAATGTTTGAGTTAGCTTCGACAGGTTTTAACAGCCCACTTACGTTCTTAGACTCAAAGTGAATTTTCGACGCAATGTGCTATATTCTGGCAACACCAGCTCTAAAAGTTTGACACATTCAATATTAGTCAATTTTGTGCTACACAAAAAAGATTGTTCTTCGGCTTTAGGTTTCCTCCACCATTGTATTAATTTTCAACCATTACTTAGTCTATAGTTTGGGATAGAAAAGAGAGAAATTAAAAAACCCATATTATTTTAATTTAAAAAGAAAATAATGTATTTAGCAGAGAAGGAGACATATTTAGTAACAAAAGTTCTCATATAATAAAGAAAAGACGAAGTGAAGTTTCTTAAATTAGCCATTGAATAAATTCAAAAGTTCGAAATTTTTAGCAAAATTTCTTATATTTCATTTATTTATAAGATTAATCATTCGAAGATTATCATACTTAACAGAAAATAGAATAAAATAAAAATAATAATTATAAAACGCGCGCGCGTGAATTAATATGTATAAAAAAAGATATAATGATAAACCTATAAAACCCCAATTTCACTAGTGTGATATTGACAAGTACTTATATTAACAACCTAATAACATTATGTTGTTCCTCAACCATATAAGGCTTTTCTATACATTTATATTCTTTCGGCATTATTTTAACTTATAAGGAAAATCACTTATACTAGAAAAAAATAACTTAAATTTTGACCAAAATCAAATGGTAAAATTCCCAGTTAATCTTTCTCATCAAAAATAAATTCAATATAGAATATTTCAGTTACCCAGGAAGAACATTAATTTAATGTATGTCTGCCTTTACCAGCAAGTGATATCATCCGAAAAGATAAATCTGAATTTCTTCAGAATAAAAAGTAAGGTCTTATCGCTCCTAGACAGCGCGACATGATATTACAAGCATTTAGTTGGTTATTAAGATGTCATACCAAGGAATCCTTTTTAAACTGACTAACTCGTTAACACACGAGGGATTATTAATAAGAAATAATAATTGGGTGTCATAATTCACTATTTAAATTTTCTGTGAAGGAATTTCAATCCATAATTGTCTGGTGTCCACAAAGACTTCTCATAATAATTAATTTTTATTTTAACCACCTAATGTAAAAGGCCCTATTAGCTACAATTGTTTACCCTAAAACACTCCCCGTTCGCACTTTTCGAAGTGAAATTATAAAATATTGTACAGTCTAATTATTCCGATCAATCACAGAAGGCATTAAAGAAAATCATGTGACTCTAAAAGCTTCCGGTTGAGGAAGAAACAAAGCTAAGATCTCTGGAAAGAACATAGAATGCCTGTGACCGTCATTTGTGCGCGTTTGTATTGTGTTCTGTGTCTTCATTTTAGGCGGGAAAAATAAAATGTGGATTTAAAAGCCAACATGTTTTTTCATCAATCCATTAAGGACTGCAACAAGAGAGCGATAAATTTATCTTACAGGGGGAGGGCACGTCTATAAGGAAATTCATTTCGGGTCGAGACTTGGTGTATTAGTAGTATTCCTTTAGGGTGTTCAACCCTGAATGTAATTCCGCCGAATGGCGAGTCAATTCCGAGAAAATAGCATTCGAAATTCATGATTAGCTTTTATACAATTAAGTTTCAATTTCTGCCATCAATTCCGTAGCCTGGTTAGGAGAACGCCTGGTTACTATGTGGGGGTCAGGGCTCTATTCACGCAATAAACTTTTCTTTTCAATTCTTTGAACTATTTTTTTCAAATTAAATAAATTTATTTATAAAAGGTTTATTAAATATTAAGTGATAATTTATGTAATTATTTTCTATTTTATAAAGTAAAAAAATTAAATTATTTTATTATTAAAATTATTTAAAATCATTGTTAATAAAAATTATTATTACTAAAAATTATTGTTATTAAAAAATATGTTTAATAAGAATTATTATTATTTTATTATTAAAATTATTATTTATTATTATTTATTATTAAAATTATTATTTATTATTAAAATTATTATTTATTATTAAAATTATTATTTATTATTAAAATTAACATTAAATTATTATTAAATTGCTGATTAATTAATTATTAAATTTTATTATTAGTTTTATTAAAATAATTATTAATTTATTATTAAAATGATTATAAATTTAATATTAAAATTATTAATAATTTATTATTAAAATGATTATAAATTTAATATTAAAATTATTAATAATTTATAAATTAAATTATTATTAACTTTAATTAAATTATTTAATAAATTTATTAAACTTAAAAATTTATTGTAAATTTATTAACTTAAATTATTTAAATAAATTTATTAAAACTATTTAAATAAATTTACAAAAATTATTTAAATAAATTTCTAAAAATAATTAAAATAATTTTAGAAAAATAATTTTAAAAAAATTTAAAAATATATATACACTCTGTCGCAAAAATATATGCACCCAGAAGAAATCAAGCTACAATCACGAAACTCGGCAAGAATGTAGTCTGGTAAGAGATATGCAAATGATTAAAATTTCGAAGCCAATGAGACAAGGCTAATTGTGCTATGCGCATATTAGTTGCGCAACTGGGAGAGTTTAAAAGCATGAGTACGAGCGCCGTACGGCTATCCAAACGAAATCTGATGACTTTGATAGACGATAATGAGACTTAGGATGCCTCTAAGACGTAACCGGCGGCAGTACGAGCAGCTGACGGACTTTGATAGGGGCCGTATAACAGGCCTCAGAGAAGCAGGTTGGTCGAATAGACGTATCGGCCGCCACCTCGGTCGGAGCGATATGGTAGTTGCTCGGTGTTGGCAACAGTGGATCACAGAAGGTAGAGTGTACCGTCGCGGAGGGTCAGGACGTCCCAGGAACACAAATGATCGCGAGGATCGTGCAATCAAAGAGTGGCCACTTCGGCACCAACAACGTCGCTAGCATCGATTCAACGCCACTTACCTCCTTCCAGACATCCAGTGCCATCAAGAGAAACCATAAGGAGACGACTGACCGAAGTTGGCTTTGAGGAGCCGACGTCCGCTAAGACGCTTACCACTGACCCCGCATCATAGGCAGTGTCGACTGGATTTTTGCCGACCTCGGGCAGCTTGAGTGTGACAGACTGGAGACGTGTCATCTTCAGTGATGAATCCCGATTCAGTCTCAGTGCTGATTACCACCGCACACGTGTCTGGAAGCGCACCGGCCAGCGGTCCGATCCGGCATTTATTGTCGAGCGGCATACAGCAATTTCACAAGGTGTGACAGTGTGGGGGAGCAATTTCTTGGGACACACGATCATCTTTAGTGGTCCTTCAAGGCACTTTGACAGCTCGCAGATACGTGGACGATATTTTAACGCCGATTGTGCTACCCATGCTATCAAGTCACCCAGGTGCCATTTATCAACAGGATAATGCTCGTCCACATACTGCGACTCTCCCAAACAATGTCTTCAAGGATATGACGTCCTACCATGGCCTACCAGGTCACCAGATCTTTTCGCCAATAGAGAATGTCTGGGACGCGCTGGGGGAAGGCAACTGCAGGGGTCCTGAGATACAGGGAGAATTAACTGCGCAGATGCAAAGACTATGGCAGGATCTTCCACAGGGGGTCATAAGTGATCTAATTGAATCGATGCCACGCCAAATTTCGGCTTGTATAGCTGCCAGAGGTGGCTTTACTACTTACTGATTTTTAACCTTTTGCAAGCTGTAACCGCTTAATAAAATGATATTTTGTTCTTGAATTTTTAATCATTTGTTTATTTTCATATACACTACCTGCATACCAAATTTCGTGAATGTAGCTCAATTTCTTCTGGGTGCATATATTTTTTTGCGACAGAGTGTATATATAATTTTAAAAAATTTATAAAAATTATTTTTATAAATTTATTAAAATTTTTAAATTAATGTATTTAAATTACATAAATAAATTTATTAAAATTAATTACATTTTCTGTATAAAATAATTAAATTAATAATATATAAAAAGACACACATATTATTTTTGTTATATATTAATTATAAAATACTTTATATTATATATAATATTTTATTGTACTTCGCATTATTAAACTATTTGTAACTCAAAACTATTAAAAACTATATTCGTAAAAATATCATTTAATATTTATTACATATTTTATTATAAATATTATTTATTAATATAAAAATATATTTATATATAATTTAATATAAATATTTTTTTTTTTTAAAATTTAATATAAATATTTTTTAAAATTTAATATAAATATTTATATAATTACAGTAATTTTTTACTTTATAAAATACATAATAATTACATAAAACATCATTTAATATTTAATAAACCTTTCACAAATAGATTGATTTAATTTGAAATAACAATTGAAAAAATTGAAAAAATAAGCTTATCGGTGAATAAAACCTAACCCTTCGCATAGTAACCAGGCGCTCGCCCAACCATGCGCTACGGAATCTTTGGAGGAACTTGAAACTTAATAGTATAAAAAAGCTAAGCATGAATTTCGAACGCTATTTTCTCCAAATTGACTGGCCATTCGGCGTGAATTACATTCAGGGTTGAACACCCCAAAGATATACTACTATTACACCAAGTCTCGACCCGAAAATGAATTTCCTTAGTCGTGTCCTCCCCCTTGTTAGTAAAATCCTTTTTTTTGCTTTGTATATGCAGTGTATCTGGATACAAAATGATAACATCTGGCTGGGATCAATTAGTTAGTTTCTTGTAGTCGATTGTTGAATGAAAATGTTGGTATTTAGAATTTCATTAATTTGATGATCCCAAAAAGAGACGACAGGACGAAAAAAAATACCAGCCATGTAAAGGACAAAACTTTCCTTTTCTGGGGAGATCTCAGGCTTTTTATAGTCATGGTGAAACCAAAAAGTTAGTTGAATCTATATATTTCGTTTCATGCTTCTGAGCGGAGCGATATTCCGGTGATACAAATCTTGCGTCATCCTTAATTTAAAATCCCTTAAATTTTAGTTTTAAGGAGAAAAGGTAACTGTTATAAGGCCAATACAATGCAAATTAATCCTCACTCGCAAACTTGGAGGACTCAAGAACATTATGGATTAAAGTCCTCAAGAACAAAATAACGTTGACTGCTACATAGTTTATTTTGAATGGCTTATAATTTATAATTATCTGAATGCAAAAGTTATATTTGCCTTAAGAAAAAAAAAGGACATCATACAGATTCAGCAAATAATTTTTTTAAACTTCAGTATTAAAAAAACTGGTCTATATTTTTCTACATCTAAAAATGTATAGCACTTATACGATCGTTGATGAAATAACCTGAAAATGTGAAAAAGAATTTGGTAAAAATTTTAGAAAATGGCCACGTCTCCTTTGACACATTTTAAAAGATAATTCCGCTCGTATTTAACATACATAAACCATTAATATGTCTTTACTAGAAAGGGACAATCCCACACACATACTTTTTTCTTTTTGATGTTACCTTTTTTTTTGTAAAATTAGTTTTGCATGAGAAAAAGGAAAAAAGTTCAAGGTTTCAAAACATCAATTTTTCACAGTTTTTTGAAAGAAATTATGTAAAAATTTTATATAAAATCTATGAGTATATTTTGCTCATTGTTTTATATAACTCAAACTCAGTGATGCAATAGCCCATGAGGGCAAGGGCTTACTGAGCACATTCCAGTTTACGTGACCAATGGTCGCTGAGGTGTTTCAGCATATGTCCTGGTCAGGTGGTCAGTCTGAAGCGATACCCCCAGTTTTTAAGTTCCCAATTAGGCTTGGTACTCATTTGTCAACCCACTGCTTACTATTTTATATATTTATGTAAAATGTTTTGTATATTAAAGAAATATTTTTTTAAAAAAAATGGTACCTAAATGAAAATATGTTTGATAAAATTACGTACATATGTTCAGCTAAAACAAAAGAAAAACGATTAATTTAAAAGAACTTTTGTAACTCTAAAGAATGTTTAAACAAGCACTATAAGGTATATAAAAATAGTAGGAAAAAATATTAGTGAGTGAAAACATTGAAATATTTTTAATTTTTTCAGTTTTTCTCCTAAGCAAAAATTTGGGTTTTTAGGGAACACTTTAAAAAAACTATCGCAATATATAGTTAAAATTGTTTAGGCATCTACTCAAGTTACCTGAGCATAAAGTGAACCTGTTTCTTTTTTCGTGCTTCTCAAACTTTCAATATTATGGACCTAATTTTCCATTATAATTTTTATTGCTCCCCCTCCTTACAATAACAATAACAATATATATATATATATATATATATATATATATATATATATATATATCCTAATTTTTCTATGGAAAAATTTTCTTAATATTTCTCTCCTTCACGGATACCTTAATGTTCTCTTTTCATAATTTCATTTTACTATATTGTCAGGTTTATCATCCACTTGTCAGAAATAGACTAAATTTTTCAACATGGCTCTATTTATCTTTTTTTCTCTTCAATCGAATATTTCTGTTGTACGGGGAAGATGGATCCCTAAAGCGTTGCTTAACCCTAAATCGCTTGCCTTATTCAGCGACAGCTTTAGAAATCATAATATGCCTCCAGTTTAGTCCAAAGACTTTTTTTGTATCTACGTTTGTTGTGTCTTATGAACTCCAATTTCTTTTTTCTTCGGCATTGTAGGTTTTAGAATTCTTTTTCCTTTTATTTTTATTAAACTATATATATATATATATATATATATATATTATCGAGAACATTTATAACCCCGTGCACCACAAAGTATCACACGGGGGCTTACATGAAAGAAGGCGTGAAACACACATCACAAAGAAGAGAAGGATTACAACAGAAACATCCATGCCTTATCCAGGATTCGAATCCAACCCTTATGGCATCCCAGTCAGCGTCACTTATAACTATACCAGAGTTGTTACAATAACATTATGTACTGAATCCAATTATAACGTACTTTGATGTAAAGCTATACAATGCGATTTTAATTATAAACTGTACAAATAACCATGATATAAGTACTAAATTTTGTATATGAAACCCAATGGGAAAGTCACTAGTAATTATTAAACTTCCTCTTAACTTGGTAAATTAATTATTAAATACATTGTGCACTACTCATGCATTTCTAAGAATATTATATCAGTGTAAATGTGTATTTTATTTTTCATTGTGCCAGAATGAATTTTGTTTTGCTTCCTTTCAGTACATTTGTAATTTTTTAAATCTTTTATTTTTGACATGCTTGCGCCTTTTACGTAGGGTTATGTAGCTTCACATTTTAAGAAACACTTAGTACATAGTTTTTACAAGAATAGTTTTATGTACGAAAAAGAGGGACAAATAAAAGTTTGAAAATTGCAAAGTTTTATAATTTTTTTAAGGAAACTGTCCAAATATTTTACTAAAAAATATATTAACTGTATTATGTATATTGTTTTATATATATGCGAAAAATAGTTTACATATTTAAGAGATTAAAAAAAGGGTACATGAACAAAAACATGTAATACGATATCTCAAAAATTATGTCCAACTTAAATTAAACATAAAAAGAATTGAAATTAAAAATTATTTTTGTATTTCTACAGAATGACTCTTAAATGACTTTATTAAGATCAACAAAAAATTTAAGCTTTATTGAAAATTTTTTAAAGATATATGTCCCATAAACAAATAGTCTTAATTTTGTGCTTTTTACTACTTCGTGCACGTCCTGGTACCCTTTGAGCTACTTTCTTTCTTTTATGTATTTAAAAATAATATTTTAACATTTTATATAGTGTTTCTATTCCATAAAAATGATACGAGATGAAATTTTTTACCTATAATTCACACAATTTTAGAAATTTAAATGTTTTGAAGAAAGTTTGGAAAGTTTTAAAAATCCTACTCCTTCTGTAATTATTAATTTTTAACCTGAAATTTTTTTAATATTCTTATGAATGTTAAAAACAACTTTAGGGATCGATTTTAAATAACTTAATTCGTTTTTGAGAAAAAAATAATAAAATGTTGATATATACATGCTAAAAATGAACGAAATAGCCAATTTCGCTTACATTTTAACTTTTTTTTTAAAAAAAGGATTCAGTTTTTAGAGGAAAATGAATCCCTAATTTTGTCACATGCTTTATATGCAACACACAGTAAAAAAATGGAAGTGATTGATAAAAAGTTGTGGAAGGAGTAGCATGTTGAATTTTTCTAATGTTTCGAAAAACACAAACTGAGAAAAAACCCTTTAAAGTTTGTAATTCTGAACAAAAAATCGTAATAAGCTTAAATAAACTTAAAATGCAACTTTAAGATATTATTTATATATTTTTCTTTAAAATAGTTGCATTTTCATATTTTTTCAACTCATACATTTTTATAAATGATCAATTTTTAGAGAGTATTAATTGTACAAGAAAATTCAAGAAAAATGATAAAAAATATTTTTTTTTCGGTCACGACAGAAAATTTAGTTTTTTTCTTCACATAATATAGAAGTATTACATTTGTATGAAAAACATATCAGAAATAAGAACTGAAATTATGAAATTATTAACATATAAAATGCCTTAATTCAAAAATTTTACATGCACACATTTCACAAAAAAGGATAACTACATTATTGTATTGTCTCGAAAATATTTTGCTTTACATATTACACATTATTTTTTAGAGTTATTATTTCTCTTTATAAAATAGATTTTTTTATCATAACGCTTTTTTTTTTTTATCTTTTTTTCTAAAAAGGGGACATGGCCGAATTCCCTAATTTGTTTTCAAATGAAGGTTTTTTGAACTTATAACTCTCCGACTTGCATAAATGATATGTCAATCGAAAGACAATAATGCATAGAATAAGATTAAATAAAAATAAAAATAAACGGTATGTCAGTCATTTTTGGGGTACCAAGTGGTCTTAAGAAATAGAAATCCAATCGAATCCGACAGATTTTTTTAAAAAAAATAACAAATAATTCCTACCCAGTATTATTTGCAATTAAACCAATATCAATTTACAATACGTGCAAAAAAAAATCTTTGATGCAAAACTATTCTTCTTCCTTCATTCTTCAGCACCCATGGTTCTTTTTTGGATATATTTACCCAACATTACATTCTATTCTTTTGCTTTAAAGTGTTTTCCTGTTTTATACTCCTTTCGCGTGTTTAAGAGAACAGTCTTGGAAACGTGACCGGGCTGCGAAATTGGTTCATGCGGGGTTTGACATTCTTTCAAGCGCAGGTTGTAACAAGAAAAGCTATGTCAAGACATCATTTACCCTCACATGAAGAGGATTTTCTTCGAGATTCCACGATATATATATAAAGTTTAAACAAAGAATCTTTTTATTAAATTCTCACAATCTATCTTTATTTCCTTTTGACGCCTGGAAATTATATTCTTTCAGAGTTAAGCACGCGCTTTGCAGAGTCTACAAGATTTAATCTGCAGAATACTCTTATTGATCTTTAATTAAATTTATTGTCTCTATTTCTCGCGACACGATAAACTTTATACTCTTCAACAACAAATATTTCTTAGCCAAATATTTGCCTTCTTTTATTTAACCTAATTTTCTTTCTTTAAGCCTCAATTAATTTGAATTTTCAATTTGATTTAATAAATACCTTTAAATAAAAAATTTAAGTTACTTTCGTGCATGGAACTAGAAAATATTAAAACATTTAATAAAACTTGATAAAATCTTTTGAAACATTTTAATTATGATTGTTTTACGCTGTTCAAGAAAGTAGCTGTCTGCACCAATAATATACTGAACTTAACTCAGTAGCGCAACGGAGCATGAAGGCCAGTGCCTATCTCGGTTTACGTGACATTAGGCACTGAGATGATGTGCAGATGTTTCGGTCAAGTGGTCAGTCTGATACGAAACCCCAGTGCTCAGCTCCCAAGCAAGCTTAATACTCATTTATCGATCCACTGAAGGGTTGAAAGGCTGAGACGACCTTTGCGCACCCGGGATTTCAACTCCGGACCTGTGCGGTGGAAGCGCGATACACAAACACTCAGACACTGCACTTCACGAATAACAAATGAAATAAATGTTGTCAAATTTAGTTCAAACGCAAAGTGAATAAATGAGGTTACAGGGCATTTGATTTAATTTGCGTCGCAGTCTGAAGAAATTTTACGTATTATGGCCCTGGACTTTGTATTTTCCAGCCCCATTCAAGATAGGAGGACAAAATCCAGAGTACATACCCCTCTCTCCAAGCTTCCACATCAAGCCGAGCGTGAAGACCTTGAGCCTCAAGAAAGCCTCAGTCATTATACGTTGGGTCTTTGGTATTACGTTTCGTGCCCTCAACGTAGCCGTGGTAGCCTAGTGATGAAGGTCACGCACTCGTAGCTAGTGTGCCATGAGCTGAAGCTCTGTGATGAAAGTCACGCACTCGTAGCTGGTGGGCCATGAGCTCAAACCTAGTGATCAAGGTCACGCACTCGTAGCTGGTGTGCCATGAGCTCAAGCCTATAGTTCCGTTGCAGACCCACCATGTAGAGAGGGGTTAATAAGTCCTTGTTAAATCTGTTGTTGATGTCTTTCAAATGGTTTTATTTTAACAATATTTATAAAACAATATCGCTAACATTGAGCGAATGGCCCGCACAGCCTCTTTCAATTTCTTGTTTTTACATTATCAGAAAACATTATATATAAAAAGTATCGCTAACATAGAGCGAATGGCTCGTACAGCCTCCCTTCCAATCGTTGTTTTTACTTCTCCCGCGTAAATAATAGTACACACCTTATAATTTAAATAGCGCCATCTAGTGCCGTACATGAACCCTAACATACTCCCCCATCAAGAAGTTATTCTTGATGTAGAGGAAGTTTACAAAGCTTATGAATTGGTCTTTTAAATCGACCTTTAACAGTTCTAAGAGTTACTACTCTTACCACACCATCCTTTCCTGGATGCGTTTCAGTACTTTACCTAAAGGCCAGGTTGCTGGAGGAATGTTATCTTCCTTAATAATTACAATTTCTCCAACCTTAAAATTATTGTTAGGAGATTTCCATTTAGTTCTGGTTTGCAAATTACTCAGATAATCAATTTTCCACTTTCTCCAAAAACCTAACTTCATTTTTTGGACAATATCCCAACGGGAGCGAAGAGAAAGTTTATCATCATTGGTATGCTCAGGGGAAGAGGTAATAACCTCACCTATGAGAAAATGAGAAGGAGTTAAAATATTTAAACTGTCTGGATCATTGTCACAATCCAAAGAGACTAGAGGTCTTGAGTTCAGAATTGCCTCTACTTGTGTTAACAAAGTGCTGAACTCCTCAAAAGTTAAATTTGTGTTTCCAATTACCCTTTTTAAATGGTACTTAATACTCTTAACTCCTGCTTCCCATAATCCTCCAAAATGAGGACTCACTGGAGGGCTAAAATGCCACTCTATATTCACTTGAGATAGAAAATAGCAAAATTGTTCATTTTCATTAAGTTTTGATACAAATTTAAATATTTCTAGCATTTTTCTTCTGGCACCAACAAAGTGGTACCATTATCACAATAAATGTGCTTAGGTGCTCCTCTTCTAGCACAAAAGCGTTTCAATGAGGCAATAAAAGCCTCAGAAGTGAGATCACTCACTAGTTCTAAATGTAGAGCTTTGGTAACAAAACATACAAAAAGAGCTATATATCCCTTAGTAGTCTTTGCTCCTCTACCTCTATATCTTAAAATATTGATGGGGCCAGCATAATCTACGCCACAAACAGAAAATGGCCTACTGGGAGTAACCCTATGAGTTGGTAGATCACCCATTAATTGCTTGGATGTAGTTGCTCGATACCTACAACATATTATACATTTATGAATACATTTTTTACAATATTTTTTAAACCAATAATCCAATAAGTTTGCTTAATAATACCTAATAATACAGTACATTCAGCATGCAAATATAAAATATGATACCAATTTACAATTAATTTACAGATTGTAAAGCTAGAGTTGCTCCTTCAAGATGTTCTTGCAGGTTGCATAAAGGCGTGCAAGTAACAGTGCACCGTTGAGCTCCAATCTTGGGATTGATACTGACTTTAGATGTGCTACCCTTGATTTAGCCACCAAAAGAGTCACCTTGGTATTACCATCGGCTTGCGGCTGCACAGCATAGATGACCGATGCATAGGCCAACTCAGACGCATCACAAAAACCATGCAGAGTTATTTGTTGGCTAGTAGTGTGGATCCACCTGGGAATGTGAATTGAACAAACTTGTTCAAACTCCTTCTGGAATGTTTTTCCATTTCGTTGCAAGCTCTTCTGGAAGAGGACTGTCCCAATCTAATTTCAACAGCCATAACTGTTGATAAAAAATCTTAATAGACACGGTACAGGGAGTCAGGAAACCGAGAGGATCGAACAATCTTGCCGATTGTGACAGGAAAGAACGTTTAGTGATATTGTCCGGAAAATTTACCTTTAAATTGAAAATGAAGATATCCTTCATAGAATTCCAGGTAAGTCCTAGGGCCTTGGGCATTCATCAGGATGGATTTCCAAATTGGAACTATCTCCTACCCAGTTTGAGGAAATACGGGAAAGTACTTCTGATGAATTGGACCGCCACTTCCTTAAATGAAATCCTCTTGCTTCTAGTATGTTAGAAAGTGTTTTTATCAAGGAAATTGCTTCCTCACTCGAAGGGGCTCCTGCCATTAAGTCATCGATGTAGAAAGATTCCTTTATAAGGGATGAAACAGCAGAATCATCTCTTTCAAGATCTAACCCCGTTTGAAACAAGCAGCGAGTAGCTAAATACGGTGCTGATGCTGTACCGTATGTTACCGTACACAGTTTATATTCCCGTATGGGAGAGTCCTTTGATTCTTCCACACAATGCGCTGAAAATTTTGATCTTCTTGATCAATTAGTATTTGTCTATACATCTGTTGGATGTCAGCGGAAAAGCAATTTCATTCAATCTAAATTTCACTAAAATCGTGAAGAGGTCAGGCTGTAACATTTTACCTATTCCCAAAATTGAATTAATAGAATTTCCATTTGAAGGTTTACAAGTGCCATCAAATACAACACGTAATTTCGTTGAAACACTGTCACCTTTCATAACAGCATGATGAGGAAGAAAATAAATTTTTGGGTCCATAGATTTCTCATTGTTTTCCACGGGCATCATATGCCCCAATGATTCGTATTCTATCATAAAATTTTTATACTGCCTTTCAAAGTCCTTATCTACTTGAAATCTTCTCTCCATTGCAAGCAAACCGAGAAATTGCTATTCCTTTAGTGTTACCCGACCGTGAGGTGTCTCTGTATATCGGTAATTTTACTACAAATCTACCCTCATCATTATATTTAAAATTTGATTTAAAATGGTTTTCACAAAATTGTTCCTCATCGGATAGAAATTGTTTTTTAGCGGATAATTCCTCCGTTTCCCAAAATCTCTGAAGAAGCGAATCGGTATTTAATTCGTTTTCAGTACTTAAAAAAATGATAATATTATTCATGCGGTTCCTTATTTTTAACATTAAGTTTTCCTGCAACAACCCATCAAAACATAGTTCTTTGTGCAATGGGTTCATTTTTAGAACCAACAATTTTTCCACTGCGAAGAATATACAAAAAAACAATCAGATCCTAAAAAATTATGTCACATTCTTTAGGACTCATAAATTCCTCATCTGAAAGAGGAATCGATTTCAAGTAATCTAAATCCTTCACATCCAAAAATTCCGAAGGAATTTGTGAAGTAACTTTATTTAAAATGAAAGCGTTCACTTCCAAACGCTCATTCGAAGACTGTGATCCGATAACCAAATCAACGCAGCCTTTAGTTTGACCTGCAGTAACCCCCGCGATCCCACGAAGAGAAATTTTTACTGCTTTTTCTTTTAATCCCAAAATATTTACAACTCTTTCTGAGATAAAACAACATTCAGACCCAGAATCTAATAATGCTCGGCAGATAAAGGATTCATTAGAATTATTATTATAAAATATCTTTACTTTTGCTGTGGGCAGAAAAGAAAGATTTAATTCACTGTTCACCGAAGCCCCAGAATAAATCTCCGATTCTTCCGCTTGACCTTTGAACTCACTCGCTTCTCTCTCGTTGCGAGTTTCTGCGCTAGTTCCCTCCCTCTGTGAAGTTTCATTCCCCCTGTAACGAATTTGTAAACAACGCGTTTCCGTTGGGCCTTTTTCATGGAAAAGAGTATTGTGGAACTTAGAAGAGCATAGAGAACATTTTAAATGGTTATTTGGGCAAGATTTATATTTATGATTATTTAAACATAAAAGCACAATGAAAAACGTTTTACAAAATTTTTTCTACAATTAACATCCATGCTCTTAAATTGAATACACTTAAATAAAGGGTGTGTTCCTTTACATTTCAAACATTTTAAGACCTTATCATTTTCTATATTAGAATTTGCATAATTACTTCTTATCGGAATTTTACATTCAGATTCATTATTTGACATTAATTCTAAAGAAGAACACCTCACGTTTAGGAAATCAAGGAAAGCTTTCATGTTTGGAAATTCTTCTTCAGATGATTTAATAGCCCATAAACGTCTACTTTCTGGATCAATTTTTTGTAATAATAAATAAATTAACCAGCAGTCTTTACTAGAAGCTTGCTCACCTAAAGCATTAAGCCCTCTTAGGCATTCATCACTCGTGTCCAATAATTTACGCAAATTAAAACAATTAGCTTCGGAAATAGGTTTTGATCCAAAAACGTTTTAATTAATGACTGAACAATTTGTTTTTTGTTGTCATACCTATCTAACAATTTTTGCCAAGCTTCTTCATACGAATCATTAGATATAGGCATATGCTTAATTAACGAAGCTGGCTCATTAGTAAGTAGACCTTTCAAATACTGGAATTTTTCAACGTTCGATATTGACACTTGTGAATGCACAGTAGAAACAAATAAATCTTTAAAATTTATCCAGTCCTTAAAATGACCATTAAACTGTGGTATACTCAATTTTGGTAACCTAAAATTACTAACATTTGAGTTCGAAGTAATTGAACTCGCTACTGAATTTTGTGTTCTACCTTGATTCTGAACATTTAATTCATCTAATTTATCATTAAATTTAGCATTCAAATAAAAGTATCTCTCTTCGAACTCTTGGAGTTCAGATTCCTCTAAACTCAAATTCGAATCTAATCGTTCGAATTCTTTGAATAAGTCATCAATCTGGATAACCGAATAGAAATTTCATTTCGAGTATTTATCTCATCAAAAGTATTTTCTAGCCTGGTCAAAGATGCCTTTACACGACCTCTGGCTGCTCGAATTTCAGCCATTTGAGCTTTCTCTGTTTCACTCATATAAAAAATTTATTCACCAAAATATCCAAATCAATAATAAAAAATATGCAGTAAAATCATGAAATCAAAAACAATTTGGTTCATTCATTCAAATTAGTTCTATGCACAATAAGTCCTAATAACAGTTTCAAATATCAAAAATATTATTCAAAATGACTTATCTCTTTGCATCTCGTCCTGGTGCCTCCAATTTTTTATGTTGATGTCTTTCAAATGGTTTTTTATTTTAACAATATTTATAAAACAATATCGCTAACATTGAGCGAATGGCCCGCACAGCCTCTTTCAATTTCTTGTTTTTACATTATCAGAAAACATTATATATAAAAAGTATCGCTAACATAGAGCGAATGGCTCGTACAGCCTCCTTCCAATCGTTGTTTTTTTCTTCTCCCGCGTAAATAATAGTACACACCTTATAATTTAAATAGCGCCATCTAGTGCCGTACATGAACCCTAACATCTGTCAGACTCAAATCTCCTCCCGTTGGTGTGGTGTGCAAGTGAGACAAGAGGGGAGGGTGCCAGCTCAGGTGTCATCCTTGTCACCAAACCATGGCTAAAAATTACGAAATCCGTTGTCAATTCTCTTTGTGCAGGTTTATAGTGCGATGTTAATATAACTCTCGCTCGAACTCTCAAACGACAACGCCATCCACAAGTTCACGACGATGACCATTTAGTTACCATGGCTACGATGCTATCAAGCAATGGCTTTTTGAAGTGGCAGTGAAGTTAATTCGTAGATTTTTGTAAAATGATGATATTGACTGATTGATTGTTTATTAGGTCGTTCTTCGAAGCAATACAGTAGCTACTGACGACAGACATTGTGATTTTAAACCCATATCAAGTGACAATGACGACACTCAAGTTATCAGTCCCCTATGTAAACATCCCCGCCACGTGAACTTGAGGACTTTCAGCCTCAGCAGAATTAACGTGCATTAGCCCCTGATGGCACTTGACTGACATTGACACCAGGGGCATAAACACAACATAAACAACGACAGCCACGATTTCAAGATCCTAACCACTTGCTTTCTGCGACCTTCAACACGATAATATTCTGGTGAGGACACCATTATTTTGAAGTAATAAGCTTAAGTAGGCCTAATAGATCTAAGCTACACTAATTAGCATTTTATTTCACAAAAGAAATATCGAGGTATTGAACATCCAACTTCTAGCACTGTGTCTAATTAAAAAAAATATAACAAGACTAGACTTTTTTTTCCCGCTAAACAGCTATCTTTGTCAATACTGGCTCTATGTACAAAGGAGACTACTTTTATCATCTAGGCTATTTCTGTGTACTAAACATATTTAGTTAATTAAGCTCTATTTTCACGAGCTAAACTTCCTCTGTTTAATTAGGTTACTTCTACAAACGATACTTTAAACCGGGGGTCGACAACCTTTCAGCTGTGGCGTGCCAAATCAATCTACCATTATGATTCAGCGTGTCACCCAGTAGGGCATTTTTAAAACAATTTGATTCAAGCCAAAATGCTTGCAGAATAGAGGTCAATAAAATAGAGATATATTTACAGTTTTAGTACGTATTAATATTGCATCATTTAAAAATATTTCTTAATATGAAAATAAACGATATTAAAAAGAGCACAACTGTTTCTTCAACCGAAACTTAAAAAATCTTAAATTATA